>JAODAL010036969.1:0-40996 GCA_025379985.1 Phyllomedusa bahiana
TTTTTTTTTTTTTTAAATCAAAATTTTTTTAAAACCCACCCCGGGAATTTTAATTTAAATAACAACAGTATAACTAAATATTTAAAAAGAAAAATATTTATAAACTAAATATAACCCAAATAAATATTCAAATTTTAAAATTTAAAACCCGTTTTTTGGCATCGAAAGGGGATCCAAAACGCACCCAAAGTTTGCTGCGTTTTGACCGCTTTCGGGATGCCAAAAGCGCTCCATTTTTCCTATGGTATTTCTCTCCCGAAAAACCAAGAAAAAATTGACATTCAATTTTTAAAAGCGGATCGTGAAAAGCGAAAAGGGGCGACACTCGTGGAACAGGATGCGTTTTTTGGGCCAGAAAGCAATTTTAAATCACATGACAATTTTAGATCCGTTTTGCGGACTGTAAACGGATCCAAAAACGGATCACAAAAACTCGTTGAACACCCGGACTGTTCTCTTGGATTTTTATTATACCATAAGGACTAGCCCAAAACTTACCATATCCACGGCTTTTTTTCCCCTATAAAAGGGGAAAAACCCCCCTCCCCTTCACTTTACTTCACATATTCCGTCCAAAAACCGGGACAGAAGATTGTGAAAAGTGAATGTTTCTTGGGGGCGGAAAAACCCGGGCGGACGGAAAAAACCCTCAGTGGGGATCGCAGGGTTTTCCATAAAAATTAACTTTTTTCTAGAACAAAAATATATTTATTGAATAAAAACTTAGAAAAAAAAAAAAAAAATGATATTCCAAAAATATACCTTTTAAATTTTTTAAAAAAAACCTCTAAAACGTAAAAAAAAGCAAAATACATATATACTACAAAAAAGGGAACACACCCTTTTATATCTTATTGTGTCTCACAACTATATTGCATAAGGGGAGAACCCCGCCCCGAAAAGGGCGACCCCCCCCCCCCCCCCCAATTTGCAATTACTTCAAAAAAAGACCGGACAAAAAACCCTTATCTTAATATACCCAAAGGGGTATAACTATGCTAAACCAGGTCAAAATGCAAAAGGTAAGTGCCGAACTAATAAAAAAAGGAGATATACAAAAAGGCCTTAAGTTTTGGGGTTGCTTTTAAAAAACCTCAGGTCACATGCCCAATTTTGGGCGAAAAGACCGAAAATAATGACTACACACTAGAACCCCCGAGGTTTTCCAATATTAATACAGCACAAATTCGCAAGCGCATTCAAAAAAAACCCCAAAAACGCTTTCGTCCCATCCCAGGGACTCCTCAGTGGGTCAAAAGCAGCATTTCCTCTGAACCTCCTTTTTAATTCTCTTACTCATTGAAGGTTTATAGACCGAGATGGTGTATTTCCCATGGTGGAATTATAAAAACTTCTTTTGGTGTATGGCCCCCATACACCAATGACGATTATAAGTTCCACCATAGGGAGATATCGCTTGCTGTTTCACACTTCTTTAGCTTCCCACTCGTGAATGCAGGTGGTTTCTTCCCCCCCCCTGGAGGGCTCACCCCCCCTTCACTCTCCCTGAGACTCCCCCCCCCCCCCCCTCCCCTCTCAGTCCACATATACGTGTCCCCCCTGCAGTTATTTTATAATAGCTGTATCATACCAAGCTGCTTTCAATCTAATCTAGCACTGACTCCCTCACAGCTGGAGATGAAATTTTACAGCTTTCAAAACGCCAGATCTCATGTATGCAGGGAGTTGGCACAGGGACAAAACTGTCGTTTTCTCATTGTACAATCTGCGCAGTCTGTTTTTTGAAGGTGTGGAGACAGAAAATGCTAGGGCCCCAACTTGAGTCAGAGCACAGCTCCGTGAATCGACCCAGGGGCTTACAGAATGGAAATGACTCTCAGTAGTGAATTCAAGAGGAGGGATCGGAGGGATTAGACCCCCACTGGAAAACATGAAAAAAAACCAATAAGGACACGTGAAACAAGGCAGCTTTGCTAATGAATCCAATTTCAAAGTTGCTTGTTTTCCTGTCCCCTTATTTTTGAAACCATTAATGAAACGATAAACCCCCCTTTTAAAATTTCCTATTTATTTTATTGGTATCCATTTTTTTCTTTGAAATTTCCCTACTGCTGCTTTTCCACCCTAGGCTTTTACTCGAGTCAATTCGTTTTCCCAGTTTTTTGTGGAAAACTTAAGTGCCTCGGCTTATATTCGAGTATATATGGTATATGACTTTTTGATCATTTATTACTCCAGTTTTTTGAGGATGTGACATTGCAATAAAACCCCAAAATTTTGGCGTTTGGATTATTTTCTTCTTTAGTGTTCCATGTATGGGATAAGTGACGTTATATCTTAATAGATCAGACTTTTATGGATGTGGCTCACAACTGGAGCTCGCAAGATCGCAGCATGGGACCAGCAGTATATTACCACTAGCATCATGCCGCATCCCTTGCGGCAAGAGTGAGCTCCGAACGCGGGTGTTTAACATTCGATGTTGCGAACTATCATGGTCCGACATCGAAGCTGACAGCGAGCAGGGAGTGAGCTCCTTCTGCCAGTGTTCGTAGCATGGGGACATATGCAGTGAGCGGCTCGCTGGTCCCCTTACCCAACAGCCCGGATGCTTACTGAAAGCATCCGGGTTGTCCAGTGATGTCACCATGCCAGCAATGCAATTGTGGGCCATGGTGATTGACAAGACACCATGGAGACCAGTACAGTAAAGCTATGTTTACAGGTCTCCTCTTGTATGAGCGATTTAGAGATCGCTCATACAATTCCCATCTGGGGAAAGTGAAAAAAGTGTAAAAAATTAAAACACAAACACGAAAAATAAAATAAAAAGACGTTGGATCACCGCCCCTTTTCCTCTTTACAAACGCTCACAATGCCCCAAAAAAGATAAAAAATAATATAAGTACCATATTTGTTATTGCCGCATGCGTAAAACCTACTGTCACGATACTGGTGTATATGCTGAATCCAATGGACGGGTAGGTACAAACTCAGGGAACGGCAGGTGGATAGCGAGGTCCAGGAAGGTAATGGTGCAGCCTTGGTCAGAAAGTGCAGAGGTTAAAGCGGTGTGAGCGACAGCAGGCATTAGGTTTAGCGCAGGGTTAACTGCAATGGAACAGGACAAGGCTGGACGGCAAGTTCCCGGCGAGGGAGGACTGGAAGCAGGAGCTAAGCACAATATCAAGCCAGTGAACAACGAGGCTTGAGGAGTTTTTATAGGACCAGGAACAGGAAACAGGATACAATGATGGCAACCAGTTGAGACACAATCCACCATCTTAATAAGGGCAAACTTAAGGGCAAAACACAGTTAGTAAGTTCCAAGGCAGAGTAGGAGATTCCTGACATTTCTCCCACCTCAAAAGCGGGCCTTTGGTAGATACCTGACTTGGTTTCTCCGGATGTCTCTGATGAAATATGGTTTTTAACAGTCGAGTGAGCTTTAATGTTTTCTTACAGGTTCCCACGAATTTTCTTCGGGCCCATAACTTGCCTTATAATAAGGTATTGCAGCTGGTTCCTGAAATTTCTCAGAGTCCATGATGTGCTTACGACAAAATGCTCTTGACCTATCTAATCTCCACTGATAAGTGGAGGGGGATCACGTCCCGAAAGGGAATGGACACAACAGGTCTTAGTAGAGACACATGAAACACCGGATGAATCTTCATAGATTGTGGAAGTTTGAGACGTAACTGCTATGGGACTGATTATTTTGCTGATCTTATATGGCCCAACAAATTCCTGTCCCAGTTTTGGTAAGGGAACTCTAAGTTTCAAATTTCTCGTTGAAAGGGTCCATACCTTATACCCCACCTTGAAAGTTGGTGAGCGTTGCGACAGTTTATGCCTTCTTCTTATAATTTTCTTGAGCCCCTCTCTAGTGTTTCCTTAGTAGCTGTAAATTTTGCTGTAATGCCAAGATCCTTTCCGTGGCAGCTGAAATATGTGGAAAAGCAGGGAATTTGGGAAGTTATATTTGATGGTATCCCAAATTGCAAGAATAAGGAGTCGTTTGTGGAGGCATCATTTTGGGAATTATTGTATGAAAATTCGGCCAAGGAACAGAATCAAACCAAGTCATCTTGTAATTGGCAAATATAACATCGAGATCTGTTCCAGGTTCTGATTCGTAAGTTCAGTTGTCCATTTGGATTGTGGGGAAAGGCGGTTGATGACAGATAATATCGATGTTCGAGTGCTGACAAAAACTCCGCCAAGAATTTGGATGTAACTGCACCACGATCCGAGATAACTTCATCAGGAAACACCGATGAGGCGAAACACATTTGAATTATGAGATCTGCTGTGTCTTTGGCAGAGGGTAGGACCTGTACATGGGGGGGGGAAAAATATAATGGGGGGGGAAAAAATTAAATGTGCTGCAGCTTTGGTGAGGCCGGTCAACTTTCCACGAGAATTGTATTTTTTCCCCTTAGAGGTAGTAGATTACGATGAGTCCATGGTTATACAACACCAAGAGGGCGAGAGGGGGAATCGGCAAGGGCTGTAGTAAGCCCGAGGTGAAAGAACGTGGAGTCGTGCATCTCGCTCAGATGTCACTCGATGTTACATACTTCTTTTTAAATCCTGAGATAATTGGGCCACCAAAAGAATCGGATAAAAATTCCTGCCGTTCTTCTGCACTCCTTTGTGGACCCGCATATTGGAATTCGTGGGCTAGCCTCAGAATCTCAGTCTTACTGTTTCAGGGTATATAAGCTGATGCCCGTGGGTTCCACATTCTTGTTTTTAAGCAAACCCCCCCCAAAATAAAAAAAACCCTGTACAAATTTTATCTGTGGATGGGAGCGTAAGGAGTCGGGTGTCATAGGCCTCTCTTTATCTCTTTGAGCAAGTCCTTATTATGAATTATTCCCAATCATTAGATCTGGTACCAATGGTCTTAGGTGGATTGCTGGTGTGGAATCACTGGAGAACATTCTTGATAGTAGCATCTGCCTTGCCATTACGAGATCGAGCCTGTATGAGATCTATAAAGTTGAATTGGTTGAGGAATATACTCCAACGAGCTTGTACGAGGAGGATAGACACTTGGCGATCTAACGATTGCCAGGATTCGGTTGATCAGTTAGAACTATTATTTGTTTGAGGCTTCCTTGAAGATGATGTCTCCATTCCTTAAAAGCTGCAACAATAAGCTAGCGTTCTTTATTCACCACATCATAATTCCTTCTCAGCAGAGGATAAAGTCGGGAGGTTAAAAACGATCAAGGATGACAATAAACTCATTGTCTCCCGTTATCTGAGGACAGTATGGCCCCTACAGCACAGTCTGAAGCGTCCACTTCAACAATGAAGGCGAAGTTCTGGGTAAGATGAATTATTACAGGGGCTGTGTGACTTGACCTTTAAGAGAGAAAGGATTCTGTGCTTGAGGAGACCAAACAAAAGCATTTTTCTTTTTAGTCAAACTGGATGTATTAGGGTGAAATGCTTTCTTGAGAAATTCTTGATGAAGCGTCTATAGAAATTGGCAAAACCTATGGAAACGTTGGAACATCTTTTATGTTTTCTGGAGGTGGGCAGTCTACTATTGCTTTGATCTTGCTAGAGGTCCATTTGTAAGACCATGAGGTGAAATTACATAGACCTTGGAATTGGATCTCTTGTCGATGGAATTCAAACTTCTAATTTTGATGTAAAGTTGGTTTCTCCCTAGACGTTCCAGAACAAGTTTCACATAGTTGCTGGTGTTTTCCATCGATTGGTGGAAAAATCAGGATATCGTCCAGATAGATGACTTATGAAATGGTCAGAAGGTATCTGAAGATGTAGTGTGACGAGATTGTTGGAAGGTGGCGGCGGGGGGCATTACAAAGGCAAAAGGCCATAACTGCAATACTCTAAGTGTCCATAACGTGACTTAAAGGCAGTCTTCCATTATATCAGCATCTGATAAGGACCAGGTTGTAAGCGGTGTCTCGTAGATCTTATTTTGAAAAAATATTTGCTGTCGTACTCTCTCCAGTAAGTTCAGGGATCCAGTGGGGTAGGGATATCGGTTCTTTATTGTGATTTTATTAAGTTCTCTGTAATCAAATGCAATGGTTCTTAAGGAACCATCCTTCTTTTTGACATAAAATATGGGAGCCCCTGCTGGTGAAAGAGGAAAGACGATGAAACCCTTAGCAAGGGTTTTTCTCTATATAGTCCTTGAGGGCTTTTAACTCAGGCCCTTGCCAGGGTAGATGTTACCGAAGGAGTAAGGAGCACCAGGAGAAGCAAGGTCTAGGGGCAATCGTCAATGGTCGGTGTGGGGGAAGCTTGTCGGCATTCTGTTTGCTGCAAAATCTGCTTATATCCTTGTATTCAGAGGGTAGAGTCCATTATTGTAGTGTCTTGAACTGGGTCTCAGAGCTTGGTTCAGGAGTGAGCTGTTGGGATGAACATCTCTGTGGGAAGCTTATTCTTTTGGTTTCCCAGTTGATAACGGGTTCTGTGATTGCAACCAAGGTAAGCTAAGAATGACAGGAAAGTGCGTGCGAAGATATCAATGGAATGACAGGGGACTTTCATGGTGCTGGGTTTGCCTAATGATGTCAAGTGGCGGTCTCTTGATCCAATGGCCCGAGCTCAGTGAGACCAATCTACAGTCTCCATTACCAACGGGTGAGAGTCCTTCTTGAGTTTAACCCCATGCTCTTGAGCAAAGGAGAGATCCATGATGTTGCAAACTTGCCACAGGTGGTCCACCATAGCTGAGGTGGATACCCACTGGAGTTAGCCAGGAATTTTATGGGGAGGAAGCAATGAGAGTCGCTTATCTCTTTCTTTATATGAGCTGCCACTGCGGAAATAGATTGGACAACTACTTTTCAGATAACTCATTCTATGAAGCAAATTGATTCACCATTCCGAGAGTCGGGATCAATGATGGCTGCCACAACTCTACTGTGGGCGGCTGGCTAGGGACAATTGATGGGAAGTGTCAGACTTTCCTCAGTAAAAGATCGTACTTTCACGGAGACGCTGTTGTCTTCTATTACGCTTTCACGTATCAATTATGGAGTGACTTGCTGGCTCGCTTCCGAATCTCTGCGGAATTTCCCATGGGGTTCCTTGGGAAAGGAGGCAGGAAACCAGGTGGGGGCCTGCTTGGTGTCATAATTCAAAGTTGCCCATTTTTCCTGTCGTAGTTCTGATAGTCGGTTAACCAATTCGGATTGCAATGGTTAATAAAATCATCCAACCTAGGGAGCCTCAGCAGGGCTAGTTCATCTTTTTAATGGTGCTGCGTAGTCCTTTTTAAATAAAGACATCTTCTGCAGCGTCATTACAGTCGGGTCGATTGCCACCTCTTGAATTCAATAGCAGATAGGCCACGGGGCGTTTGACCTGGCGCAATGATAGTATTGCTGCTTTCTGCTGTGCACGACGATTGGGTCAGAAAACATACTGAACTTCTTGGCGTCGATGAAGTCTTCAGGTGATTTCAGCCGGGGATTCATGGGTCTCTATCAGGGGCTGGCCTCAGGCAATGGCTTTATGTGTTAAAGCATAATAATGCTAGGACCTTAGACTGTCGTAGGGAACTGCGTTGGATTTTTTGCTATCAAAATATAACCACATTGTTAAGGAAATCCCCGGAATTTTATCGCTGGTCTCCACCGAATCTGAAAGGCGGCAACTTAGGGCTCTTCACTAGGCTCCGAAGTGGATGGTACAGAGGGCTTGATTCTACAGGTGGAGTATCGGTCGTTAAGGTTAGCACGGGTTCCCACGTTTAGCTCTTGTATGGCTTGTCCATAACTCTTGGTATTGTGGGCATCTGACTTCATGGAGCGTCGCACTTGATCTTCAACGCCTTGCATCTCATGAGCGCATAATTAGCCACGTAGGTTTGCAGTTGCTGAAGGAGCTTCCGGGCTCCCAGCCCCAGCGGACCCATCTTTGGCTTGAGTATCTTGTAAGTTACTGGTGTATACTGCTGGAATCCAATGGAGGGTAGTACAAATACAGGGAGGCTGGTGTGGATAGCGAGGTCCCAGGAATGGTATGGGTTGCTGCTGGACAGAAAGTGAGGAGGGTTAAAGCGGTGGAGCGACAGCAGGCAATAGGTTTGCGCCAGGGTAACTGCAATGAACCGGAACAAGGCTGGACGAGAGCAAGTTCCAGGCGATGAGGACTGGAAAGAGGAGTAAGCCCCCACAATATAAGCAGTGGACATACTGGCTTGAGGAGTTTTATTGGAACAGGAAACAGGAAAACAGGAACAAGATGGCAACCAGTTGAGGGGACACAATCCACCATCTTAACTAAGGGCAAACTTAAGGGCAAACACAGTTAGTAAGTTCCAAGGCAGAGTAGGAGATTCCTGACACCTACCCTATAAATGTCATGTTAAATCTGTCACGTTACTTAACTCGTACGGTGAACGGCGTATAAAAAAAAAAGTCACAGAATTGCAATTTTTGTTCATCCCGCAGAAAATAAAATGGAATAAAGAGTGATCAAAAACTCTTATAAACGCCAAATTGGTGCCAATTAAAACATTTTCAGGGCAGTTCACCCTAAAAAAAAAGGCCTTACCACTATGTATACGGAAAAAAAATAAAATCGTTATGGCAATCAGAGACAGCGGATGTATTAAAATATTTGTTTTACACAATAAAAAACATCTTTTTTTTTTTTTTAAATGTGCTTCCACATAAAAAACTATATAAATTGGGTATCGCCGTAATCGTCATTTTGTTTAATTTGTGGGGTATTCTCCCAGAGTCTCCAGGGTGGGTGTAATTCTGCCCCATATACATTTCAATTTCACCTGTGCTATTATTAGAGAATTCAGATTCTGGAATCTACTCAATCCTGTAGTGGTGTATTGCGGAGAGTGATATACAGAGTGTTTTTTGTCGCCTATCTTTTTAAATTTTCACCGTGTCTACTAGGGAATTTCAGATTATGGGAATCACTACCGTATATACTAGAGTATAAGCCGAACCAGAGTATAGCCGAAAGGCACCTACTTTTGCCCAATAAAACGGGAAAACTTATTGATCGAGTATAAGCCTAGGGTAGAAAATTGCAGCGGCTACTGGGTAAATTTTAAAAAATAAAAATGGGGGGATACAATAAAATTACATAGGCAGGTTTAATGTCCCACATAGCAATTATAGGCGGTTATATGGCACTATAATGAAGGTGTGATGTAGGCAGGTATATGTCCCAAATGGCAAGTATATGGCCCCTTAGGCATGTAATAGGACAGTTATATGTCCCCATAAGCAGATTATGGCAGGTATTTGGCCCCATACGCAGGTAATGGCAGGTATATGGCACATAGTGCAGGTAATTGGCAGGTTTATGGCCCCATAGGCAGTATAGGGCAGGCAGTTGGCAGGTATAGGGCAGGCTGTAGGCAGGTTTGGGCCCAGATGTAGACAGGTATTAGGGCAGGTATAGGCTGCTGTAGGCAGGTATAGGGCCGGCTGTAGGGCAGCTGTAGGCAGGTTTAGGGCAGCTGTAGTCAGGTTTAGCAGCATATAGGCAGGTATGGGCGGCTGGTAGGCCAGGTTTGTAGGGCAGGTATAGCTGCTGTAGGCAGTTATAGGGCCAGCTGTAGGCGAGGTATAGGCAGCTGTTGGCAGGTATAGGCAGGTTTAGGCAGCTGTAGGCAGGAATTAGGGACGGCTGTAGTGAGGGTATAGGCAGTGTAGGCAGTTAAAAAAATAATAAACTATCACTTACCTGGAAATCCCCGCTGCTTCGTCTCCCGCGCTGCTCCGCAACCTCGCTGCTCCGGACTACGCGCTGATTCCTGCATCTTCTCGGCTATGGAGGGGGTTTGACGTTTCAAGACGCGAACGCACGTGTTGTACAATTCACGCTGTTCTGTGCCGGTTGCAACGGGCGGCCGCGAGTCTACTTGCGGTACGCACCGGAGACCACTGCGGAGGCACGGAGCGCTTTGCTCTGTGCCCCGCAAGTGGTTATCTCTTCTCTGTATGCGATCCGGAGGAGTCGATATAGGGAAGGGATCGGCAGACAGTGCCCGGGGGCAGAGCAAGCGTGATGGTTTCCGGACACTGTGCGCTCATCGGCCTTCAGTTATATGAGCTCACTGAGGAGCCGCTATTTATTAACACTGAAGCGTCACATGTCAGCAATTGGGCCATCGCACGCGCGCCGAGCGCCGACAGTGACTCGAGTATAAGAAGAGGTACAGGTTTTTTCAGCTCCCAAATTTTTTTGGCTGAAAAACTCGGCTTTATACTCGAGTATATTACGGGTTATCTGTTGTGGTTGTATTGGGAGTGAATTAAGAGTGTTTTTTGTCCGCCTCTATTTAACTTTCACCTGTGCTAGTATTAGGGAATTTCGATTCTGGGAATCCAACCCTCAATCCTGTTAGTGTTGCACGGTCGAGTCAATTGAGTGTTTTTTGGTCCGCCATCATTTTATAACTTTCTCCTGTGCTATTATTAGGAATTTCTGATTAGGGAATCCTCTATCCTGTTAGTGTTGTATTGGAGTTAATTCGGGGTGTGTATCATTATACAGACATCTTCATTAACTGAGTCTGTAATTTTTGATCAAACAGTATGCAGACAGAGAGGGGGGCAGGCCTTCACATGTGAGGGGCAGGCACAAAAATTTGGAACGGGCACAGTCGCAGCACAGAAAGGGGGACGGAGAGGGGGTGATGGGTGAGGCCAAAAAACTGCCGGTCTCACATGGCCGGTGTTTGACCCCCCAACCCCAAGGGTTCTTGATTGGTTGACTAGGTCTTTTTTCCCCCCCCCAAGTGACATTGAAACCCCCAGCAAGAGTGGTGGGAGCGTCAGACACAACCCTTAGTTGGATGGCCGGGCGGGTCAGCGGCCCTCACCTTCTCAGCCCGCCTTGCCCCACCCGGTTCCCTCGCCAGAATTTCTATGTAGTCTGGGCTCCCGCCACATACAACAGCGAGGGACGAACTTTGAGGACAGTCCAGTGCTTGGCAGCGAAGGGTGGGACAAAACATCCGCTGCTTTTGCAGTAGGGGGAAAGTAGGATGGGGAGTGGCACGGGGGTTTTATTTTGCAAGCAGTCAGCTCTGAATATGAAACCATTGAGGAGAAAAGCAGGACGGGCAAACAAAATCGATGACGTGTACCCGATCGCACTTGGAGCCGGGGAAAAAAGGCTTCTATATTTGTCGGGAGAAGAGGGTGTCAGCTGGGGGTCGGGGCGCGGCGCACCAAACGCCCCACGGGGTTGAAAACCCGCTTGGGGCCAAGAAAGTGCACACAGGGGGGTCAGGAGGCAGCGGTGTAGTAGTCAAGTCGGAGCGTTGGCGTAAAAATCCTCTCGGCGGTGTGGCAAGTTTTTTGCTAAACACCGTCCGTGATATTTAAATTTTTTGGGCGAAAGTGAAGGGGTTGGGCCGGGGCTAATTGGCACCCGGCCCGCGTCAACACATGAGCTCACCATCCAGTGGGTGGGAGAAACGTGTTTCCCGTGTGGTGGTCCATCTTGCAAAACAGCAGCAAGGGCCAGTGGAGTATTTCATTTTTACCAGTCAAGGCTCCACCACCTCTGCTAAGGGAGCTATTTTTTTTTTGCCATAATCCCCTCCGATGTTTCTCCTCACCATTTTTGCGCCCGCATTTGTTCAAACGATCCATTGCCCAAAGACAACAGTATGCTCCCAAACCCCCTAAGGTGCAGAAGCTGACTGGCTCCTGTCCCGTTGTTTTTACAGCGTTCCTCCCTTTCCAAGTTGGGGAACTCTGCCCGTTCAGAGAACTAAAGGCTTGTGCCGAGCTGAGGTGGGAAGTCCCCCAAACCTAATTATTTTTCCAAAAATACAGACCACCCTTCAACTATTTAGAACAAAGGTGGGCCAGTCTTGAGCCCCATCGGTTTTTTTCCAAGGGGGACGGGCAGTGCGGAGCATGGAGCTGTAACTACGGCAAGGCCAGTACTGTCCCCTTTTTGGCCAAAATGGGGAATGTGCTTCCGCCCAGCCACACAAAAACTTGGACAGGAGACGCCGCTTTCTCCTCTCGTTGTAAACTGTGACCCGCGCCAAGTCCGCCTCCTCCACCACCACCTCAGCTCCAAAGTCCTGCTCCACTACCACATTTGCGGGCACAGCGGTGTCTTGCAGTTTCTCACCCTGGTTTGCCGGGCGGGCGAAGTCACCACGGGGAGGAACTGTCCGCTAAAGCAGAAAGAAATCGATGTTGGGTTTCTCTGGCCCCTGCAAAATCGGAACCATGATGGGTGGACGATGGGGGAAAAATGGTGTCCGCGCTGCACCGAGGAGCGATGGTCCATGCGCACGTGTTCAATCTGGTTGTGAAAAGGTTCCTGAAGTCTTCCACCGATCTTAAAGGGAAAGTGTCATAAAAAAATGACATTGTTTAACTCACATTTTTATGTTAAACACATTTTTTAGGAATTTTTGGTTATTTTTTTATTTATTTTTTTAAACTTGTTTTTATTGCGAGTCTTCAGATAGAATAAAACATAAAAATCAAGACAGTAGTAGTAAATTTGAGCCAACAGCTCTGCACGCAGGCAGGCAATTAACTGTGAAGACTTCCGCTTACATTTTCTTTTTTCAACTAAAAATCAACGTGAGAATAAACTGCCCAATAATAACAGAAAAAGTCACTAACCACAGTGTCCATGACATTGGTTCAGGTGCCGCAGGGAGAAACTCGCATAGGCAGTTTAGAAAAATCACACAGGTGACCAAACAGTTAAACATATAAATTAAGCAAACAAACAACTCTGCTCCAGTACATCCCCCCCAAACGCCGCTATCTTCCGAGATCCTCGCCAGCACACCCCCTCTTTTTGCGGTTAATTGAGAGAGGGCCACCCAACCCCTGCTCCATGCCACGTTAAACGTTAGGCGGGCATTTTTACTAGAAAGAAATTTCAGAGTAAAAGCAGGGATTTTCTTGTCTGACTTCAACAGGCACAAGTCCATGTCCTGGAGGACAATTGGCTCACTGCCCCCTAGCTGCTGAGCCAGGTACCAACCTGTCATTTCAAAACAGGATCGTATCTTTTCCCGAATTGGGGCCGGCAAACGTATCTATCACAGTCTGCCATAAGGTAAAAAACTGTTTGACTTTTTGTTCCTTTCGCTGCGAGGCCTCGATTCAGTCCATTTTCAGCAAGAAAAAGGTCTTTTCGAGGAAATGTTGTCTGGTGGGGATCACCGGTTGGCTCCACACCTGCAAAATTGCCTTTCGCGCCGCTGCTGACAAGACATGTAGAAGCCTCTTCTCCTTACATGTATACCCGGATTCAATTCCAAAAACCCAAAAGGGCCCTTTGCGGGGGGGGGTAATTGCGCCCAAAAATCGCGCGCCTGGGATGCCAATCTACCAGTACTGTTGGTTTTAGAGCAATGCCCGGGGAAGTAGAGTCCTTCCATGTGTCCACTTTAATTTTACGGGGGGTGAAACCCCCATTCTATGTCCCCTGGGGGGCGTCGTTTGCATTGTGTAAACCTTAAGAGACTTCAATATATCGAGATGCAGGAAGAAATCATAGAATCTGCAAGCCCCCGCATATTATCGGGGAGGGTTTGGTCAACCCTGCCCCCACGCGAAAGTTCAGGGGGGTTTTGGCAAATAATGTGTCCTAAAAGGTATCTGTGTGTCCCGAAGGTGGAACCCGTCGGGGGCCCCCACATCTTGTGAAAATCTGAACTCCACCGCCTCCGCATTGTGGAAGGGAATTGGGAAGCCTTGCTTAAAGATAAGTGAAAAAAGGGGATTGAAGGTGGGGAAAAAGCGACGGAGTTCCTAAGTAATAACCTCTGGCGTCGGGTCCACCCTTGTGCAGACAAGACAGACCAAAAACTTCAGTTTTTCTCAACACACAAAAGCCGTTAATCTTCTGCACACTTAGTAACAATACCCGCAGGAGTTCCCTTGCAAAAACTCCTCAATTGTACCCAAAACACACATTTGGCCGTTCTTTTATAATTCTCTTTTTTTTAAAAAATTCTTTTAGGTGCATAACATAGTGCAGAACACAAAAACCTTGGGAAGCAAAATATAATTAATGGGCATACTACGACATGCAAAATTTCAATAGTTGTACGTCCCCAAATTTTATGGGAGAACACTGAAGGGGTGATGCGGTCTCATGCTTTAGAAAAGGAAGTAATCTTCCCAAACGTCGCGCTTGACTCCCTCCCCCGACATCAGCCTTCAGGGTTTTGTAAAATTTTCGCCGAGTAACCACGGGCCCTGGCATTTGCCCTTGGCTAATGAAGTGATTAACCGTCGAGACCTCCTCCGCGGTGATATCTGGGCTCCAGCTGTAGCGCTGGTCCTCGAAGACCTGGAGTACTACCCAATCCAAAATCCCGGCCGGGCCGTTCAAAGGGGGTGGCCTATATAGATCAAAAAAGCCACAAAAGCGCCTCTATATCTCCGAACTTTCAAAGGGCCCGTTTCGGTTAACTTAACAGCGCATTGGAGGTCTCGGGTTCCATTGGGTCATTTAGCCAGCAACTTTCCCCGCCATTCCCCCACCTATAATACGATTCTGGGGGGGCCCCGACTTGCCAGCATGCAGACCATTGAGGTAAGTGCTCAGAAAGGGCCCGGGCTTCCCCTGTAACGGCTTTGTTTTTACCGAGGGGCAGGCGCAAATCTTTGCGGGGAGCATGCAGGTCCTCTGGTTATTTTTTTTTTTTTATTTTCCATACCAATTTCACTATTTTTATTTTTATAATTCTTATGGTCCTGCAGTTTTTCACTTTGGCACTAGCCTAATAATTGTCTGACACTACCGCTTCCTGTTCTGTTTAGAGAGCTTTTCAGCAGTTTGCTGTCCATTATCAGTAAAAGAAGGTCCACAACTGAAAGGAGACATCATTGTGTACAGATATCACAGATATCCACCAGTCACAAGAGGAGATGTCACAGCTCCCCCTCTTCCTCTCCCTTCACAGTGAAAACTCCCTATACAAGTCTATGGACAGAATCGTCTTAAGAAATCCTGTGTGCATGAAGCGCTGTAAAAAGTATCTCTCTGACTACTGTTAAAGCAGTGCAAGCAAAGATGTCTTCCCCACAATCATATACAGACGTCCGAATTGAAAATCTACAACCAGAAAATAAAAACTACTGGGGAAGAAAAAAAAATTTATCGGGGGCTTGATTTAATAAGCCCAAAAAAAAAAAAAAAATTGGCGACAGATTCCTTTAAAAACATTCTAAAAAGGGCCCGGAAACTGTGCATGGGACTTCATCCATTTCCCACAAAGCCAGGGACCCCCCCTCCTCGAAACTGCCCGCGGCTTAATGGGCCCCCCCAAACACCCTCAGATAGGGGATGTTTCCACCCCTTGGGAAATTCCCTCTTCCCCCATGAAAACCAACGTATGAAAAAAGAAAAGGCCCCCAAAAAATTTTTTGATGAATTTAAGCAGACGGGGGAAAACCCCCTTTTTAACTTTTTAAGTCAGCCAGTGCAGCCCCATGCAGACACCCGTCGTTTGCTGAGGGGGTTTTTTAAGGGCCCTTTTTTTTTTCAGTCCCCCAGGACTAGGGATGAAAAACCATTCCCCTGCCTTTATTCCTGGGAAAAGAAAGTTGCAAAAAACTGTCTGGGCAGGGGGCTTGGGAAAATGTTGGGGACTACAACCTTTTGGCCACAAAAAGTCCGGGGGGCTGAACCCGGAGGAAAGGGGGAGGGCAGGGGAGCACAAGCATTGTCCCGGTGAAAGAGTAGTGTTTTTTACCCCCGGGGGACAGGAAGGAGGGGCGGAGCATCCGGAGGTAAGGGGGATGACGAAGACGAACCGATGACCCCGAACACTTTACAGTAACAGTGGAGATGGAGCAGAGAGTCCCTAGAGTCCCTTTCCCCAGATGGGCCCCCTTCCCTGCAAAATTTTCCTTGGGAAGTACACCGAAAAGCCCCCCATCCGACAGAGGGAAAGAATTTTTGGGTCTCCACCCCCTTGGGCCCTTTGCTACCGGTCCCCCCAAAGGGTGCCTTTTTTCCACTTGCCAGAGGGAGGAAAAAATCAATACTATATATAAATCCAAGTAGTTAAAAGGCCGCTGCCTATGGGGCATCCCCTCATCCATCCTCGTCAGGGCTGACCGGGGGGGTTTCCCCAAAAGCTCACCACCACTGCCCCGGGTTCTATGGGGAAAATGGGGGGTGGAGGGAGTACAGCTCCCTTTAGCAACACCTAAATCTGGGTTTTTGATGGGCACTTTCCTTTACCCGCCTAGTAGGAAAAACCCCACACACAGGAACTAGACAGAAACCCCAAACCAGCAGGGGGCCTATTTGGACAGAACTCACCCCCTTTCCCTTTTGAAAAAACCCTGGGCTCTGGGACCCCAAAAGGAGTTTGGCCCCCAACTTTCCGATTTGCAAATGTAGAAACTGTCCTCCCGGGCCGTAGTGGGCATCAAGTGGGGGTTCAGGTGCGGGGGGGCCAAACATTACCCCCAAGGGGTACCCCGCTTTTCCACCCCAAAAAGTGGAGAGATTGACCTTTTCAAAAAAAGAATCGGGGTGGGTCCGGGCCCGGAAATTTTCCCCACAAAACCCTTCCCTTTTCAACAATTAGATCAGCCAAAACTTTAAAATGAGTCTGGGTTCCCAAAATACCTGCCCAGCCCTTTTCTGATGCTGCCACCCGCCAAAGCCACACATCGCTCCAGTTTCTCCAAAGCCCCCCCACCCTTGCCCCGGGGCTGGTATTTTCCACCCCCTCCACACTCTGTCCCCCCTTGTGCCAATCTCGACCTCCCTGGGTCGGGTTCTGCTGCCCACCTCCTACTGTGGGCATTGTCCCACTCAGACCTCATGCGCTGCTGGTTTCTGAGCGCTGCCGCACCTCCATAATGTGTCATTTTGCCACTGTAACCTCATGCTGCTGCTTTGCTGCCATCACCTTTTGGGCATTTTGCCAAAATGTGGGCTACTAAAGTTTTTTTGCCACCTCCACACCCTGTCTTTGTGCCCCTCAATGGCCCCACTGTATTGCCACCTCCACACTCTGGCATTGTGCCACTCTGTGGCCCTACCAGCTGCTGCCAATTTACCGCTGTCCCCACTGGGAAAACCCTGGGGTTTCCTAATGCGTTTTCCACCCCACCCCTCTAGACTTGCCACTATGTTTGGTTTTCCCCTTTTTTCACCTTCAGAAGGAAGAAAACATCAGGATTTATACCAAAAGCAGACGGATACAAACACAGAAGACATCAAATATCCCATTTACTGTCTCCTTGTTTGGATCAAACCCCGTTTGTTTTTGGGTTAGCAATATGATGGGGTTTTTGACCGATTTAAATGGGCACAACTGATCAAAGGGGAAGGGGAAAAAGATCAAGACTCAACGCAAAATTACTGCCGACACCCTCTCTACTCTTCGGGGGGGGCCCCACCTTACACGTTTTTAAAAAACCGGTTTCTGCATATTCTTGGGAACATCTATACAGTGTAAACCTGGCCCTTTTATAACCCCTCTGTGACGTCCCCTTCTGTGCTGCAACTGTGCCGGGTCCAGGAACCCCACTATTGTGTTCTTTTTGTATACTTAGCCCCCCAGCTCGTTTTTTCCAGCTGGCGTGACATGATTTTGTCGGGCCGTTTCCCCCTAAGTTTTTTTGGGCAGTGTTTCCCCCTAATGCCCGGGGGTTTTAAGTGAACGATTCTACAAAACCCACAGGGTCCCCTGCAGCCCCTTTAAATAGCTTTTTTAAAACCCGGTTTTTGCCGCAATAAATTCGGGTCGAAACTAATTTTGTCGGAAAATTTGTCGAACTCGGCAAATCGAATTTTTGACAAATTCGCCCATCTCTAATAATAAAAAAGGTAATATTAATTTTAAAAAAAAAAAAATGTGGTTTCTGACTTTCTCCTTTTCCTACTATACTAGTTCCACATACAGTCAAGTACATTTACTGTACTCCCATAGAGGTGAATAGAGAGAGCTGCGCATGCACGGCAAAATCCCCATGTGCTGCAACCGGCACAGACTCAGGCCGGGCATTGAAAAAGCCAAATAGGAATTTCCCTTTAACACAAAGAGACATGTTTTGCATATTTCAAATTTGAACCTGCCATTACTTTTGCTCTCTAAGGCCTCGTTCACATGGCTTATTTCAGAACGTATTTACATCGGATTGCCGATCGTAAATACGTTCTGAAATCAGTTGCAAATAAGTGCCACTAAGTGTGGCATGTATTTGTAACTGATTTCCTGACGGATTCACCATCTCCATTCATTGTAGGTGGTGAATCCGTCCGTAAATAATTGACATGCACATTGTTTTTCCGTGCCGGATTGCCGTCGTCAATCCGCGGCGGCAATCCGGCACTGAAATACGTGTCATGTGAACGACGAGCTGTATTTTCTATTGAAATCAATAGAAAATGGGCTGTTACTTATTTCTGACTGAGTTGCCGATCGTCAATCCGTCGGCAAATCCGAGGCGAAATAAGCCGTGTGAACGAGGCCTAACCAGAAGGATTGGGCTGTAGGCATCTCGTAGTCGCTGTGTACTAGCCTGTTTTTCAATGGGCTTTCTCATCGGCAAGGTATTGCTAAAGATTCTGGAATCATTTTAGATTCACTATGCACTAAAAGTTAGTGATATTTGGCTTTGGTCAAAATTTCTTGAGTTTATTTTAAAATGAACTCAATGAGATAATTTCTTAACTAGAATGCACATGTCCAATTGTTTAGTGCTTCAGTACTTTTTACACAACTTGCTGATCTCTAACAATGAGCTTAATGGCAAAATTCCCAACAGGTATTAGATCCCTGAATCGACCAATAAATTTAAGGGATCAATTTGAATTGATATTTAAACAGTCCTCCTCATCATGGTGTTCACATTTTGACATCATGAAATCAAGACCACACCTTACAATTGATCAACAGTACCTCGCCATTGTGAGGCTTCAAGCAGGATGCTCTCAGATGGAATTGGCCACTGAACTTAGAGTTTCACAGAGCATCATCTGCAGGTTGCAACAAAGATATAGAGAGACTGGAAGAGCTACAGAAAGGCAAAGAAGTGGACGTCCTTTGGCACCATCACACTGATGAGCGCTTCATTGTAACCAATGCCCTGCATAACCGTATGATGAATGCCACACAACTCCAGACACGTTTAAGGGAGGTGAGAGGCAACTAAGTGTCATATCAGACCATTCCTAACCATTTACATCAGTGTGGTCTGCGGGCTAGATGACTGACAAAGGTACCTGACCGATACCTGACCTGGCTGATGCTTAGAGCTCTTGTTGATGTCTACAGCATCGTTGGTGGCCATCTTTTTTTCTCAGAGTGAATTGACTTTCATCACTGAACAGCACTGGGGACCAATGGTCCCTCTTCCAACGTAGATGCTCTTTGGCCCATGCAAGTCGATTATGCCTGTGCCTGGTAGTGTTGTCAGGTTGTCTAGCACGCAGACCATGCTGATGTAAACTGTTATGAATGGTCTGATGTGACACTTGGTTGCCTTTCATCTCCCTTAAATGTGCCTGGAGCTGTGTGGCATTCATCATACAGTTCTGCAGGACATTGTTTACAATGAATCGGTCATCAGTGTGTGATGGAGCCAAAGGAAGTCCACTTCTTTGCCTTTTTTTGTGACTCTTCCAGTAAAGACATTATAAAGTGGACAACCCCTTTAATCCATCAGGGGTTTACAAAAGTGCAACGTTTCAGTTTTTGGATGCTTGAAAAGGGTTTCTTTAAACCCTTCCCAACATTGGACGTGAAGTGACTTCCTGCAAATGGACGAACAGGTACATCCTGGACATCGGGTGGGCTGGCCCCTTGCTGGTCTTGGGGCCCGGAAGAGCTCTGGCTCGGTGTTAACTCTTAGCCATTTTTGATCGCCCCAAGATAAAACAGGGGGTTAGAAGCTCCCCTGTAGCGGGATGGGTGAATGATCTAAAGATCACCCCTAAAAAAGATAAAAAAAAGTACGCATATTTGGTATCACCGCATGCAAATACCTACCCAATAAAACGTCCATATTTGAACGCTAAAAAAAAAAAAATGAATTTCATTCATCTCGCGCACATAAAATGGAATAAAAAGTGATCAGAAAATCATATAAATGGTGAAGTAGTACCAATGAAAATATCAGTTCATCCTGCGAAATAAGACACAGAAAAATAAAGTTATGGCTCTCAGACTATGGCGATGCAAAAACTTGTTTTCCTTTTTGAATAAAAGTGTTTATATTGTGCAAAAACAGTAAAAAATAAAACAAAATACAAATTGGTTATCGCTGTAATCGTATCGACCTGCTGAGTAAAGCTAGCATGTCATTTAAACCAAACGGTAAATGCTGTAAACAATAAAAAACACTACCAGGATTGCTGTACTTTGTTCAAAACACCTCCCAAAACCCTGGATAAAAAGCGATAAAAGCGTGATCTGAGTACCATACCATGGTAGCACTAAAAATGTCAACTCATCCCGCAAAAAAACAAGCTCTTAATCAGCTCCATATACCGAAAAATATAAAAGTTATGGCTATTAGACTATAACGACATTAAAACGCAACTTTTTATAAACGCATTTCTATTGTATAAAAGTAATAAAACACAAAAAGACTATAGAAAATCTTTATCATTGCAATTGTACCAACCTGCATAGTAAAGTTATCCTGTAATTTTTACCGTACTAACGGTGCTAATGCTGTGAAAATGAAGCCCAAGAAACAATAACAGAACTGGGTTTTTTTCCACCCATTTTCATGGCCCAATGCTAAAAAAACCCCCCAAAAAAACCCTGTGGAACCCTGTGGTTGCACAAAATGCATAATACACCCTAGATGAATCCCATGAGGGTGATGAACCAAATGGGTGACTTCTGGAAGGTTCACCTGTTCTGGTAAATTTGGGGGCTTTGCAAATGCGACAAGGGCCCCCCCAAAAATCTGCCTTCCAACAACTACATAGCCTCCCCCCCCTTGTACGCCCTGCCAAGCGCCCAAACAGCAGTTTTACACCCCCCATGAGGTATTGCCGAACTTGGAAGAAATTGCCCTAACAAGTTTTTGGGGTCCTTTTTTTCCATGACTCCCTGTAAAAAAAACATTTTCAGCTAAAAATCGCATTTATTGGGAAAACATTTTTTTTTCACTTTCACAGCATAATGCTAAAGAAAAATGTGTGAACCACCTGTGGGGTTGATATACTCACTACACCCCTGTATATATTCCTTTAGAGTGTAGTTTCCAATATGTTTTTTTTTTAATATAACTGTATTTTATTAAAGATTTTCAGATGTACATAAACACAATATTCATTTCCTAAAACAGGTACATACAAGTAGAGAAAGTATACATCTACATTGTACATGGTATATAGTCCTCAAAAGCAGGGCTGTCGAGTCGGCAAGCCTAAGCCCCGACTCCTCAATTTCCCAAACCTCTGACTCTGACCTCCGACTCCTGACTCCCTCATACATGGCGCATGTTTAAGTGATAACTTTACTGTAAAAAAATGGGTAACATCAGGCTGTTTATCACCTTAGATACAATAATCAAGCTATTTTGGGAGAACAACACTGACAAGCAAAAGTGTAACAATTTTGATCTTTTAAACACTTGGGGTTAAGTTAAGAAAAACTGATTTGTATTAAGTCCAGTCTGCCCCAACATTGGAATGTGTAAAAGGGAATCTGGGATAAATTTTTGGTCAAACATTTTTAATCTTATTCAGAGCCCAAAGGATCGGCACTTTGAAAACCAAAAAGGGGGGATTTCCCTACAACAAAAAAAAAAAATTAACTTTTTGATTTTAGAGCAAAACAGTAAAAAAGCATTTACGGGAAAAAATCTCAGAACAAGCGAGCTAAATACTTCAAGTCAAATTTTTTTTAAAAAAGAATGAAAGATGATGATAAAAAATTACGTAGCCCATTACAAACTGTAGCGATGGAAGATATGACCTGAAAGAACCCAAGTTAAAAACTTGTTACCATTTTGCTTGCAGGTGAAATATTTTTATTGGAATGACTTTAAACAAAAAAAAAATGAAAATATGCAAACACGACACTTTAACCTATCCATGTGATTCAAGATTGTTTTCTCGTACACATTTGTTTTAAAGATAGTAAAAAATTTCAAACTTAAAAAATTCCGTTGAAGACAGATAGCAAATCCCACTCAAAATAGTTTATAACTAGCATCTACCTAATGACTATGGGGGTTGGCATCATTTTTTACGACATTAGGGGGGTTTGAAATTTTTTAAAAAATTTAAATTTTAAAAAAATTTCAATAATTTTTTTTTTAGGGGGCCCGTCCCCAAAAAGGATTTTGATTCCTTTTTTTATACCCCCTAAAAATTTCCACAAAAAAAAAAAAAGGGGGGGGGGGGGGGGGGGGGAAAAACCCGGGGGCCGAAAAAAAAAAGGGGGGGGGGGGGGGGGGGGGGGAAAAACCCCCCCGGGTTTGGGGGGCCCCAAAGGGGGGGGTTCGGGGCCCCCCCCCGGGGGCCCCAAAGGGGGCCCGGGGGTTTTAATTTCCCCCGGGGGGGGGGGGCCCCCCTCTGGGTTACAAAAAAAATTGGGGGCCTTTAGGGGGGGGGCCCCTTTTCCCCCCGGGAAAAAAAAACCCCCCGTTTTAAGGGGTTTGGGGCGCCCCCGGGGGCACAAAGGGGGGCGGGCTGGGAAAAAAATTTTTTTTTTGGGGGGGGGGGCTTTTTTTTTGGGGGCGGAAAAAAAAAAACCCCTTGGCCCCCGGGGGCGTTTAAGTGGGGGGGGGGCCGGGGTAAAGGGGGGGGCGCGTTTTTTTCGGGGGGGGGGGTGGGGGGTTTGGGGGGGAAACCCCCGGGGGGGGAAATGGAGACCCCGGCCCCCCGTCCCGGGGGAGGCTTTTTGGGGGGGGAAAAGGGGTTTTTTTGGGGGGGGGGGGGGGGGGGGCCCCGGGGCCCCCGTTTTTTGGGGGTTTTTTTTAAAGGTTTCGGCCTTTCGGGAAAAAAAAAAAACCTTGGGGGGGTTTTTAAAGCAAAAAATTTTAAATTTTTTTTTGTTTTTTTAAATTTTTAAAAAAGTAGGTTTAAAAAATTTTTTTTTAAAATTTTTTTTCCACACCAAACTTTTTTTTTTAACAAAAAATTTTTAAAAATTTCTTTTTTTTGGGGGAAGTTCATTTTTTGAATTTTTTTGGGGGGGGGACCAATTTCCTTTTTAAAAAAATTTTTGGGGATTTTAACAAAATAAACCTTTGTTTTTTATTTTTTTTTAAAACCCCGGGGAAAAAGAACTACCCTTATAAATTGTAAATTAAAAACCCCCCCTTTTAATTTTTTTTGTTACCAAAAAATAAAAAACTTTAGGAGGGCCCCCTACCGGACTCGGGGTTTCCTTTTTTCTAACAATTTTAATTAGGCGCCATTTCAGGTTTGCAGATGCCCTTAAACTTAATAAACACCCCTAAGAAGACCCCATATTGAAAACTACACCCCTTAATGAATATATCTAGGTGTGTATTGAGTATATCGACCCCACAGGTGTTTCACAAATTTGTTTAGCGTTAGGCTGGTAAAATTAAATTTTTTTTCCAAAAAACTGCGATTTTAGCTGAAAATGTTTCATTTTTTTACAAGGAATCCTGGAAAAAAAAGCACCCCAAATTTTGTTACACAATTTCTTCCAACGTCCGGCAATAACCTACATGTGGGTGTAAACTGCTGTTTGGGCGCTTGACAGGGCCTATAAGGGAGGGAGCGCCATTTGGCTTTTGGAACTCAGATTTTGGTGGGGCCCTGTCGCATTTGCAAAGCTCCCACAGTACCAGAACAGGTGAAACCTTCCAGAATTCGCCTCATTTTGGATTCAACACCCCTCAGAGATCTCATCTAGGGGTGTATTGTGCATTTTGGGTGCACAGGTATTCCATAGTTTTTTTTAGTATTGGGATATGAAAATGGGGGGAAAAAAACGCAGTTCCGCCATTGTTTTTTGGGCTTCATTTTTACAGTGTTCGCCTTACGGGATAAATTACAAAATAACTTTACTATGGGGGTCGGTACAATTGCAATGATATAAATTTTATATGGTTTTTTATGTTTTATTATTTTACACAATAGAAATAGGTCTATAAAAAATTGTGTTTTTATGTTGTCCTATTCCGACAGCCATAACTTTTTCATTACTCTGTATAGGGAGTTGATTATGGGCTTGTTTTTTGCGGGATGAGTTGACATTTTTATTAGTACCATTTTTGGGTGCATATGGCGCTATGATCACTGTTTATTAAGGTTTTTGTGAGGCATTTTGAACAAAATACAGCATTCCTGGTAGTGTTTTTTATTTTTATTTTTTACAACGTTCACCGTGCGGTATAAATGACATGCTACCTTTACTCAGCAAGTTGATACGATTACAGCGATACCAAATTTGTATATTTTTTTTTATGTTTCACTGCTTTTACACAATGAAAACACTTTTATTCAAAAAGGAAAACATGTTTTTGCATCGCCATAGTCTGAGAGCCATAACTTTTTTATTTTTCTGTGTACGGAGCTGTGTAGAGGCTTGTTTTTTGTGGGATGAGTTGACGTTTTTATTGGTATCTTTTTTTGGGGACAAGACTTTTTGATCAGTTTTTGATTCCGTTTTTTGGAAGGCAGGGTGACGAAAATACTGCAATCCTAGTAGTGTTTTTTATTTTTATTTTTAACAGCACTCACCATGCAGTATCTGTGATAAGTTAGCTTTACTCTGTGGGTCGTTACAATTACGGCGATACCCAATTTATATATTTTATTTATGTTAAAGCACTTTACAAAAAAAAAAGAGAAGTGTTTTTATTGTGTAAAACAATATTTATGTATCGCGATTCTTTGGCCTCCATTTTTGCTTTGAGATTGGTGAGGCGTGTACTGCGCATGCGCGGCGAATTCACGCATGTGTGGTTGCGCGGTCATTGTGTTCCACTTTTATCTTTATTTTGGGACGGGTGTGGTGTATACTGCGCGTGCGTTTAGCGCATGTGCAGTTGCGCCGCTCCCATGTTATTACATTATTCCGGTTGACTTACATCCATTAGTGATACTTCGTGTTTCCTGGGCTGTCTAGTTTTCTGTAAGTTTATTGGCTCATTTTTTCGCTTTTCTATTGGCGACTTGCTATTTATATACCGGGCAATGTCAGTGACACATTGACCTCCAGACGAAGCGATAGGCGAAACGCGCGTCGAGGCGCGTGTCCACACTCCTGCTCCTCTGTGCTCTATTCTGCTGCTTGCTGCTTATTCAGGTTAGGTACTCGTTATATGTATGTGTATGTATTCATTTACTCTTATATTTACGGGGTATACCTTCCAGTAGTTGCTGCAGAGTGCTATATTTTTGATGAAATGTATTTTTCCTTTTTTGATGTTATTTGGGGATGCAGTTGTGTAGATATGCTATCTGTGCAGTGCTATTGCCATGAACATTGTATGTTCATTAAAATATTTTTTTACATTTTTTTTCAATAAAGGTTAGTTTTATTCAGTATTTCTGTGGTTTGGCATCTTTAGGTGTATATTATATTATTGTGTTGACCACTTGATACTTTGTGTTATAGGCCCTTCTTTTGGTTAATTATAGGTGGTATATTCATATTTAACTCACATGCTGTCCATTTTCTTCTGATCCTCCTTGAGATGGTTCTACTCCTTCATTGGAGTCCAGCTGTGTTTAATTAAACTGATGGGACTTGATTAGGAAAGGCACATACCTGTCTATATCGGCCACACGGAACAGTCTCCTATCAAACCATGGTCTCATATTCAAGCCAACCAAACTCCCAGGAAGGAGGGGCTGAAACAGAAATTAGGTCATAAGAGACTGCTCCGAGCTCAAGGAAAATTTACGGAAACATTTCTTCCATATATCTCTCAATTAAGCCATTGGTCCCAAAAGGGGTGTCTCAACCTCACAGAAAGATGAACCCCACAGTAACGAGTTCGGGTGAAGAAAGGCAATCCATAATTTCTCTATTTCTACCCATCTAGCATAAGCCAATAGGGAGGACCAGGCTGGCACTCTTCTGAATTGAGTAGCCCAATAGTACTTGATGAGATCTGCAACCGCCAAGCCCCTACTCCCCCTGCTGGCCAATAGGATACTCTTCGCAATCCTATGGCGCGTATGGGCCCAAATATATTGAAAAATAGATGCTTGAATAGATCAAAGATCAGCCATAGTGACCAGGATTGGAAGGGTCTCAAAATAATAAAGTAGCTTAGGAAGAATTGTCATTTAAATAGAAGCGATTCTCCCAAACCAACCTTGTAATTTCCTAATTTCTAAAAAGAGTGCAGGGTACTTATATTTATATAATATGTGAACTGACGCCGTTAACTCCTAAGTATGTTAGAGCGTCCTCCTTCCAATGAAATGGAAAATTCGCTTGCAATAACTGAAGTTTATCAGGTGTTAAGTTAATTGGTAAAGGCCCGGTGTTAGTGGGATTAACCTTATACCCAAAGATCTGTCCAAATTTCATGAGTGGTGTATGTAGGTTAGGTAGGGAAACATGGGGAGAATTCAGAGATAGTAACAAGTTATCCGAAAGTCAACATGTCATGAAGAAAGTTTAAAGACCCTATCTCGAATCTCGGGATAATATTGGGATTAAGTCGAATGGCTGCCGCTAAAGGTTCGATACTCACAATGAACAACAAGGGAGAAAGTGGACATCCCTGTCTAGTGCCGTTTCGAATACCGAACCTAGGAGAAGAGCCATGGGGTAGGCAAATAGTAGCAGATGGTCGAGAATAAAAACTTCTGAGCACAGTAAGAAACGAATCTTGGATACCAAATTTCTCCAGGACATGAAACATGAACGTCCAGTTGAGGCGGTCAAAGGTCTTCTTGGTATCTAAACTCAGAAGCGCAGACGACCTCCCCGGTCCCATGTCTCTGTTTATCCCTTATGTAATGCTTTTTACTTCTTCTTTCAATAAAGCTTCTTTGAATGGAAAAAAGAAGAGCAGACTGCTCTTGACCACTGACCACCTCAACTAGATCAATGGCCCATTGAGTATTGTCCGCACCCTGTCTACACAGTACAAACCCAACTTGATCCTTATTAGCCATTGCGTCAGTCAACTGTGGATAAGATATCTGTAAAGCCGTTTGACCTTGGGACTTTACCCCGATGGAGAGACTTGATGACCTCTTCTATTTCCTCTACGAGGACAGGCTTATTTAGGGAGGACACAGCGATGGCAGATGGCACAAAGCCAAAAACTGATTCAAAAGCGTCGACCTCTTGTCTTGATCTTCCGGAAGGGTATCTGGAAGGGAATAGAGTGAGGCAAGATAGTCCCCAAATCTCTTGGCAATGAGGTCGGGATCAAACAGCAGTCCCCCTTTTCTGATGGCATGTGGAGTTCGAGATTCAGTGTCGCCTCTCAATTGTTTGGCCAGCAAAGAATTAGGTCTATTTCCCTTATCATAGTAGAGCTGTTTAGTATACAATAATAGCTTCTCTGAATGGGCTAAAGCACAAGATCTCAGTTCCCCTCTAACTTCTTCTATAGAGCGTAACTTTTGCCTAGTGGGTTGCACTGCAAGTTTTGTTTCTAGTGCTCGAAGTCTAGCTATAAGCTCCGCTCGACGAGCATTAGA
This sequence comes from Phyllomedusa bahiana, assembly GCA_025379985.1. Classification (NCBI taxonomy): domain Eukaryota; kingdom Metazoa; phylum Chordata; class Amphibia; order Anura; family Hylidae; genus Phyllomedusa; species Phyllomedusa bahiana. The sequence continues at coordinate 27,574 of JAODAL010036969.1, forward strand.
ATCTCTCTTGATTCGGGAGCCAATGGCAATACATTGACCACGGATCACTGCCTTGTGAGCTTCCCATAGTACCGCAGATGAGGAGACAGTACCCTCATTATCTGAAAAAAAATAATCTATAATTCCCTGTTTTATCTCCTCATAATGCTGGGGCTTCATAATACTCTCATTTAATCTCCAGTGGCATCTGTGGGCTGAGACATGGTCCGCCACCAGAGTCAGTACTATTGGGGCATGATCTGACCAAGTAATTCCACCTATATCCGAACTCGCCATACGCCACAATGTTGGGACATTCCCAAAAAAATAGTCAATCCGCGTCTGCTAATTATGGGCCAAAGAATAGAAAGAATATAATCGTTCATTGGGATGGGCTACGTGCCACAAATCAAACAGATAAAATTGGTGATTAAGTTTGTGAAACCCTGGAGACCAATGTACACTGAGCAGGTGTGAATGAGGGAGAGTGTAGGGAAAATGTATCCATTGTTGTTGAAAAGGACATATTAAAATCTCCCCCTACAACTAGCATAGCCGACAGGAGCTTTGTCACTTTGTTTAATACTCTCCCCAAAAACCTAAGTTGCGATTGATTTGGGGCATACACATTATAAAGAACCATAGGAGTATCCTGGAACACACCCAGTAGGATAACGAATCTACCCTCTACATCCAAAATATGACGAGAAACCTGGAAAGGGCACTTATTAGAAAGCAATATGGCAACTCCAGTCTTTTTCCTATTCTGGGAAGCCACACATGCCTTTAGCAAAGGAAAAATTCCCGTCTTGGTTAAAATGGGTTTCCTGAATAAAAACTATATCTGCCGTTTGCCGTTTTAAATTAGTTAGCAGCAGGTGCCGCTTGAGAGGAGAACTGAGACCCTTGACATTAATAGATATCAATTTAGCCATGTAGGGTGTTGGGAGATTAGTAAAGACTCATTATAGAAACTCCACTCCAAGCCAAATATCCACCGGCTATCGTTGGCCGGACCAATATGTAGAGCAACATTACATTACAGAGAAGGGAAGGGAAAGACTAGAGGACTAAACCAACAACACCGAAACATACAGTAATAGAAAAAATTCCAGAAAAGAACAGTATCAAGATCAAGCAGGCAACCAAAGAAAAAAATCCCATACGCTCAATCTGGGGAGGGGATCAGAGATGATGTATACACCAATCACGTATTACAACTTGTAAAAAAAAAAAAAAAGAAAAAAAACTCCAGAACCAAGTAACAGTGTCACCTCCAGTAAACCTCCTAAACCCAAAAGAAAAAAAGGAAGGAGGAGGTAGACGTAAAACAGCCTGAAAAACCCTTGAAGGGGAGGTGGTCCAACTAATCTGAGGTTGCGATCCAGTGGCTCAAAAGAAATAAGTATGGCAGATGTTACAAAAAAAAAAAAGAAAAAAGGGGGGGGGGGGATGAGAAGGGAAAAAAGAGAAAAGAGTAAAATCTATCAACCCAAGAAATTATTTCCATGAAGCTACATAGCAAAGTGAAATAAGAAACCTGTCATCATTAAGACATTGATAATTGGGGTTCCAGAGTAACCCATAGAGTCATCCTGGAGAACCACCATGCGTCGCTGAGTGAGAAAGGCGGGGGGTAGCATTGCTCCTCCTCTTGCGCACCACCTGCTGCCATACCACAGAGGTGGCCTGAACAGTGTCCTCCAGTTCCCAATCCAGAATATCTGGCTTTGGGACCTCCAGAGCAGAACAAAAAGATGACAAGTCCGCATGGGATCAGAGGACGGATGTCTTGCCATTAAGTGAGGCCATCAGAGAAAAGGGATACCCCCATCTGTAAACAATTTTACTATCCTGAAGTATCTGCAAAAGGGGCCCGAGACATCTCTGTTTCTGTAGAGTAATCCAGGAAAGGTCTGGAAAAAGTTGAAGCTTAGCCTCTTTATACTCAATGGTTTTCAAAGGTCTAGCTTTAGCCATTATTTGCACTTTCAAAACAAAGTCCTAAATGCAGCTGATAACATCTCGAGGTCTACCAAAAATATCCTTTGGTCTCAGAGCTCTGTGCGCCCTATCCATTTTAATCACATGGTCAGAAGGTGCACCCTATATGGTGTTGTAGATTTCATTGGAATGAAAGTCCTCTCTGTCTCCTGACTCTGGAAGGCCCCTGACTCTTATGTTATGTCTGCGGCCTCTGTTATCCAAGTCCGCCAACTGTCGAGTAGTCTCCCGGAGTGCTATAGCGTGCTTATTAACATCCGCTTGCATCTGGGACATATATCTCCTGATGTCATCATGTGCCTCTTCCAAGGAATCAACGCGGACCGCCATCTGCTTCAAGTCCTGACAAATGGCTGCAATTTCAGATCTACAAGTGTCCTTGATTTCAGCAATCAAAGTTTTAAAGTCGGATTTAGTTGGGAGTGGATATATGTGTTCTCTTAATTCTTTCACTGGGTCAGCTGGTAAGTCAGTGACTTCAGCTCCCATCAGGGATTCCTGTGACAGGGACCATTGGTCATCAAGCAAAGCTGTAGCATCCCACCGTGTTGCTGGGGCCAGTCTCGGGTGATTGTTTAAGCACAGACATGTCTGTAAGTTTCCTTTGAGACCCTTCTATATCGTTTAGGCGGCATGAAAGTTACACCTCGGATTTGCCAGTGAGATGGTGAAGACAATTTAGAAAGCAGAGAGCAAAGTCAGAGTAACCAACTTAAACCTGACAATTTCTGAAGCAAAATGGTGATAAAATTGCAGCAGGAATGTGCCTTTTAGCAGTATATTTTCCGGGGTTAACTTTTATAAATGACAGAAGCATTGTACTATTAAGATTAGGTTGCAGCGCAGGAATTGTTAATACAATACGTAGGCTTGGAGTGACATCTAGGTGCGACAAGAGACACAGAAGTCACAGGAAAGTTGTAGAAGTGGAATTGAGCTACAAGTTGCTCCAAAGTATGATTTATATAGCAGAGTAAAAAAAAGTAAAAAAAAGTGAAAAACAAGTAAAACACAAACACGAAAAATAAAATAAAAAACACGCACACCGTCCTTTTCCCCTTTACAAACGCCAATCGCCCCCAAAAAGATCAAAAATAAAGTACCCATATTTGGTATCACTGCATGCGTAACGACCTGCCCTATAAATCTGTCATTTTAATTTACCCGTACGGTGAACGCCGTAAAAAACAAAAAAAAAACAATCACAGAATTAAGATTTTTGTTCATCCCGCAGCACATAAAATGGAATAAAAGTGATCAAAAAACGCCTATAAACGCCAACATTGTACCAATTAAAATGTCAGTTCATCCTGCAAAAAAAAAAGTCCTAACACAGCTCTGTATACGGAAAAATAAAAAGTTATGGCTCTCAGAAGACAGCGATACATAAATATTGTTTTACACAATAACAACACTTTTTTTTTTTTAAAGTGCTTCATCATAAAAACTATATAAATTGGGTATCGCCATAATCGTATCGACCCACAGAGTAAAGCTAACTTATTACGGATACTGCATAGTGAGCGCTGTTAAAAATAGAAATAATAAACACTACTAGGATTGCAGTATTTTCTTCACTCTGCCTTCAAAAAACGGATTTAAAACTGATCAAAAAGTCTTGTCCCCCCAAAAAATTATACCAATAAAAACGTCAACTCATCCCACAAAAAACAAGCCTGTACACAGCTCAATACACAGAAAAAATAAAAAAAGTTATGGCTCTCAGACTATGGCGATGCAAAAATGTGTTTTCCTGTTTGAATAAAAGTGTTTTTATTGTATAAAAGCAGTAAAAAATAAAACAAATATACAAATTGGGTATTGCTGTAATCGTATCGACCTGCTGAGTAAAGCTAGCATGTCATATGTAACGCAGAGTGACCGCTGTAAAAAATAAAAAACACTACCAGGATTGCTGTATTTTGTTTAAAACGCCTCACAAAAACCTTAATAAAAAGTGAACAGTGTTGTATGCACCCTATAATGGTACCAATAAAAGCATCAATTGACCCTGCAAAAAACAAGGTCCTACACAGCTCTGCACACAGCAAAATAAAAAAGTTATGACTGTCAGAATAGGACAACATAAAAACGCAATTTTTTATAGACCTATTTCTATTGTGTAAAGGTAATAAAACATAAAAAACTATATAAAATTTATACCATTGCGGGGGGCGTGTCCGGACACCATCCAAGATGGCCGCATAACTTCTCTTCTCCCGGGCCACGCTGTGCACATAAAGAGCTAAAACTAGCATTACCTGGCTACATTTCGCCAAAAAGGCAAGGATTCTACTGCAGAAGGATCCGGGATCCGGGTGAGCCTGGTCCGGTTGAAAACGGATCTCCAGAGAGAAGCCGGAGCGAGAGAGCAGAGCGAAGGCGGTACAGAGTCTGCGGTGAGGCGGGAAAGTCCCGTGGCGGTGCAGAAAAGGATCCATCCCTGCAGTAAGCATCGCAAGACGGAGCCCCAAAGCAGCGAGGGACACCCGGGCTACAACGCCGAGTACTACGACTGAGCGGAGACAACAGGCAGGCACCGCTTAACAGAGGAGAGGGAGAGCTGCGGTTACGGCGGGTGAGTGAGCGGAGGCAGCCGATACAGGGATGGGAGAACTCCCCGGGACTCCCGCTATGAAAGGGGGGCTTGAGACAGCACTAACGCAGCCAGACTAAGTTGGACTTAAGTTCATTACCCCTCGGGCCGGATACAGTACGACCGGCCATTAATAGAACGGGCCTCGTGGCGCCCAGCGGCGGCGGCCATTTTAGGGATCTGCAGTCCTCACCATAATAAGGCTGGCTAAACCACAGCCTCATAGACAACGCCAGGGAAAGAGAAAGGCCAAACTCATCCCACCTGGGAGCCACAATATTAGAGACTTTTTCACCAACCTTCGGTCTCACAATAAACGAGCCGCTTTAGATCAGCGACCACAGGCTACCTGTAATCATCTCCCACTCCTGGCCTCTATTGAGACTCCCTGGCACTCCAGATCCCAGTCGGGGCACAATAGCAGAGAAGCCCGGTCCGTTACGCACCCTGACAAAGAGCGCTCTCCAGGGCTCATCTCCCTCATCCCTGGCGCGACTTCTCAGAGTCACATTATGCCTTCTAAGTCCCGCAATCACGGACAATCGAAAAAATCTACAAGTACACCAAGTCTCAGATCCGCTTCGTGGTCTGATCCTACTGAAGAAAATATGGATCCAGATTCACCTTCTCGATCGCAGCAGCTGAGAAAGACCGACTGGGCCTCCTCATCGGAATCCTTAATGGAAGCCCAAGACATGGAGCATATGGCAGCGTCTCTTCCACGGGGAGTGAGAGCTTACCTAAGCCATTTCCCTACCAGGCAGGATTTCAAGGCACTAGTAGCAGAGGTAAAAGAGGCCTGCAGATCTGAGATTGCAATGGTGCGTGAAAATTTAAAAGCATTGCAGGTCGAGTCGAGGACTTGGAAATCGCCCACGACGACACAAGACGTTGCATCTCGGACCTGCAAACCCAAGTATCAACACAGGCTGCCATCCTCAAAGAAAACACCAGACACATCGAGGATCTGGACAATAGGGGAAGACGCTGTAACATTAGATTTAGAAGTCTCCCAGAACCAGCTGGCCAGGAAGACTTACGTGCTGTCCTCTCAAAAATCTTTAATTCACTTCTAGGGGAGCCTGACACTCACATCATCAGATTTGATCGAGCTCATAGGGCCCTCAAACCTACAGTCGCATCCAACATACCTAGAGACATAATCTTTTGTCTCCATGACTTCCAACTTAAGGAACGCATCATGCAGCCAGCTAGGGCCCAGAGGTCTATTGATTTTGACGGGACTCAAATTAAACTTTTCCGAGACCTGTCCTGGATAACTCTTTATAAGCGGAGATGTCTTAAACCATTGCTGGTGGAGCTTAAACAAAGTACAAATGGGGATATCCTTTTATGTTGAACGCTTCCAAGGCCGGTAAAACGACTACCCTCAGATCCAGGGAAGACCTTCGCCAGTTCTGCTCCACTTTAGAATGCTCTCTGGTGGACATACCAGACTGGGAGATTGAACCTCCACCTCCAGCACTACCAGCAGTTTGGAAAACCCCCCGAGCTTCGAAGCGAAGCCAGCCGCCAGAAGACCCAAGAAGACCCTCACCTAGAGCAGGTTCCTCTAGATCACCAAAATAGAAAGTTGGTCAGGACTCTGCAGTAACGATTCATTGTTTGGGTGAGAGATGGGAGAGAAAATGGGAGGACTCATTCAGTCTATGTATCCTTAACATGATGACGCAAGCAAATCTTGGGGAATTTGCTATTAATAGGGATTTATGTTTTATATGATTAATCCCATAAAGATTGTTAGTACCTTTTAGCCTCATATACAGGGAAACATTCTGCCTCTCCAGCCCTCACTTTGTAATCTGATGTTTGAGCCAGGTTTATAGTTTATCTACATTAACCTTATAGAAGCAGCCCTTTATAGAAATATAGATATATACACATACTACCGTTGTTCACATGTGGCGGGAGCATACACGTAGACGACAGCGAACAGAGGGTGCCCAACATTAACCTCCCCTAGTCCTCCACCCCCCCCTCTACTACCCTTCCCGAGCCCCTCATCCGTGCTGTACTGCTAGTTGTTTGCCCGACCTCAATGGATGATCACTATCATTAGAATTTCAGCATTGGCCCAGGTTGGCTGTTGGTTGGTGTTCTACACTGTCAGAAAGACCCCCCGACAAAGGGGATGTTGTGGACGGACCTCAACCAGTTTAAAGGTCTAGTCCGGAAGGGCATCATCACCATGCCTTGTTAATGGGTTCCCCTACACCAAGGACGGATCCTTGGTACTCACCAAATAGGTTGGGCTCTACATCAGTCTACAAGTTCTGTTTGTTTTGTCAATCCCATCCCTTGTGTGTCACCCCTTACCCTTGTCCTAGGGAGTATGATCTCTGATTTATTGTGGAGCCAAAAATCTAGACATCTCTGGTCTCGTGATAATCCCAATGGTTAAACTAATATCCTTAAACGTCAAAGGTTTGAATTCAAATTGTAAACGAAGGTTATTACTAACTGAACTCAAGACGAATAAGCCGGACATAGTGTTCCTCCAAGAAACACACTTTAACAAATCAGGGAACCTTAATTTCTTTAAATCGCACTTTCCAGTATCCTATTTAGCTTCCCAGGATAGGAAGAAAGCGGGGGTGGCGATCATGCTCTCTTCAACATGTCCATTCCAGGTCTCTGACTCCATTATTGACGACCAGAGCAGATATATCATCTTAAAGGGCACATACATGGGGGCCCCCCTCACAATTTGCAACATATACGCACCAAACCAGTCCCAATTAAAATTCCTGAAAAGGGTGCTACTTAAGATACATCGAGAACCCTCCTCTATGGTATTATTAGGAGGGGACTTTAACCTAGCCTTCTCCGAACTCATGGATAGACTCTCCTTGCATCAAAAGCCAATAGACCCAGTACAGGCAAGACTCTCGAGAGAATTTAGAAAATTAGTGAGAGGTCACGGGCTGTTTGATTTATGGAGAATTGCTCACCCTAAAGAAAGGGGGTACACCTTCTTTTCCCCGCCGCACCAATCACACTCTAGGATTGATTACTTTCTTGGAAATGTCCCGGCTCTGAGGCGATTGGCGGAGGCAGACATAGGTTCTATCACGTGGTCTGACCACGCCCCTATAATACTTGATCTGAAGTCTGACTATAACGCTATCCGTCAATGCCACTGGAGGCTTAATGAACAATTAATTAAAAATCAGAAGACTCGGGAGGAGATTAGAGGGCATTTGGTGGAATACTTCGCCAAAAATGAAGGCACAGTGGCTTCCCCTGTCACTCTCTGGGAGGCACATAAGGCGGTTATCCGGGGGAGATGTATTGCACTTGGGTCTAAAATGAAAAGGGATGCAAATTTACAAAAGGCGAACTTGCCGTCTCAGTTGGGTACACTGGAGGCTTCTTTAAAAACACACCCAACGAAAGCCAAATTAAGAAAAATTGTGGACTTGAGGTCACAATTACGTACATTAATGTTAAGAAAAACGGAGAAACTCTTACTGTACACAAAACATCGGTACTATGAGAAAGGTAATAGACCCCACTCCTTACTGGCCAAACAGCTAAGGGATGACACGGGACGTCGTTATCCTCATGCTCTGCGGAGGACCTCCGGAAGGATCACTCATGATCCGGAGGAGGTTGCTAATATGTTTCATTCATATTACTCGAAACTATACTCCCTTCCACAAACCCTTCCCTCGACACCATGGGCGAGAGAACAGGCCCTAGAGCGCTTTGTCTCCAAGTGCCTCTTACCAACTCTCCCAGGGGAGGCTAGAGAAGCCTTGAACGCTCCCATTGAGCAGCAAGAATTAGAAGAAGTATTGAAGGGACTAAAAAATGGGAAGGCCCCAGGCCCAGATGGGTTTACAAACTTATACTATCAAGAATTTTCCCCCGAAATTATTAAATATCAATTGCAGGTTTATAATTCGATTTTAGAGGGTAATCCAGTAGCTAATAGTTTTCTACATTCCTATTTAACTCTGATCCCAAAACCGGACAATGACCCGATGGATGTATCCAATTACAGGACCATAGATCTGTTAAATTCAGATTTAAATATGTTCACAAATATATTTGCAGATCGTTTGGCACTGTGGCTGCCACAATTGATCCATAAGGATCAAGTTGGCTTCGTCTTGGGCTGACAAGGAGGGGATAACACGCGTAGGGCTATCAATCTTATTGATGCCCTAAATAAAACACACTCTTCAGGGCTGGCTTTAAGCCTCGACGCCGAGAAGGCGTTTGACAGACTAAATTGGGCATACATGATGGCCACTCTTCGCCGGTTTGGTCTGTCGGGTCCCTTTCTTAATGCTTTGGGTGTGTTGTATTCCTCCCCAACTGCAACTATAAAGTTGCCACATGCAGCTTCTCCCCTGATAAAAATTATCAAATGGAACAAGACAAGGATGCCCTCTGTCTCCTCTCCTGTTCGTGCTTTGTGTGGAGCCATTAGCCTCGGCCATTCGCCTCAACCCGGACATAAAAGGAGTAAGGGTTGGGAATATGGAGTATAAATTATCATTATACGCCGATGATATCTTATTAACGCTTACAGCCTTACACACCACTCTACCAAATCTCCATAATCTTTTGCAAGCTTTTTATAATATCTTGGGATATAAAATTAATACGAGTAAGACAGAAGCTTTACCAATTAATCTGAATAAAGACGATTTGAACTCCCTTATAGCCAATTATAACTATAACTGGAAGCATACTTCCCTGAAATATTTAGGGGTTAATCTCACGACGTCTTTTCCGTCTTTATACGGGCAAAACTTTCCCAAGATATATTCAGAGATTCATTCCGACTTAGAAGATGGAAACCCCTACCATTGTCCTGGCTAGGCAGACTGGCAGCGATCAAGATGACCATCCTCCCCAAGTTAGTCTACTTATTTGAAGCACTCCCAATCCCAATTCCCCAGAGGGATTTGAAATCCCTTCAGGCGGCTATAATTAAATTTATTTGGGCCTACGGTAGGCATAGGATTAGTAAAGGTACGCTCATGGCAAAAAGAGAAAAGGGAGGCCTTGGAGCTCCGGATTTGATAAAATATTACTGGGCCACGCAATTGAGACGTGTTCCCGCTTGGATGTCACTAATGGCATACTCCAGGTGGGCCGAGATTGAGAAAATGTGGCTAGCTCCGGTCCACCCAAATTCTCTTTTATGGGCTACCACAAGTAAAATGCCGGCCTTATCATTACTAGGCCCGATGGTGGTCTTGAGGGACATATGGAAAAAATGTGCTAAGACCTTCAATCTCTGTTCCCCTTATCCAGCCCTGACTTCATTCTTATTCAATCCCTCATTTCAGAGCGGAATGGATAATCCAGCTATGAGGGAGTGGTTTGAAAAGAAACTTTTTCATGCAGCTGATGTGGTGGACCATTCTACTAGGCGTATAATGACATTCGAAAAACTCCAACAAATATATTCCCTATCTACCTCGAGTAGGTACACCTATTTGCAAATTACACACTTCTTGACCAAGGCGTTGGGTGCTTCCACAGTGTCCCAGCCTACTAGATTTGAAATGATCTGCAAAATAAATAACACGACAAGGGGACTGATTTCAGATATTTATTCGATACTCTGTCATCCTTTTCCGGACATTCCAGGCCAACATGCGTACATGGGTAAATGGGAGAATTTTGTTCAAAGGGACATTTCGATGGATGAGTGACAAATAATTTGGAAGAGAGCAGCCCAGACATCGAAATGTATGTTGTACAGGGAAAACCAATATAAGATACTAATGTTGTGGTATCATACCACGGCTTTCCTTCAAAAGCTTAATCCATCGGTCTCGGACAAATGGTGGAGGTGCAATAAAGCCCCGGGACATCTATTTCATATTTTCTGGGAATGCTCCAAAATTAGAAAACTTTGCAGATATGTAAAATCCCTATTAAAAGACATGTTGGATATACAGGTTCCAGCGGATCCCTTGTTTTTCCTCTTAAACTTGTCTTTGACCCCACCAAGGGGGCGAGTTCTCAGAATGGCTCTGCACATTCTTACAGCAGCTAGATGTTTGATCTCGAGGTTCTGGAAGAGAAGGGATTCTCCCTCAAAATTGGACTTGGTCCAGAGAATAAAAGAAGTTAGACGGATGGAATACTTATCAGCATCAATGAATAATGAGCTGGAGCCATTCTTTGATACTTGGTCCCAATAGGATGTCTACGAGATGTTATGTCTGTCGTTCTCAATACTGTTTAATGAACTGTACAATGCTGGCTTCCGCAAATCTCCCCTTGCCCTATCCCTCAGTGTATCCTGTGTATTGTTTACGTGTTGTCTGTTCTTAAGCATACCATTATATTAGGCTATGCAAACTTGTTGGATAGTGTTCAAGATTATTCAGCATATTACTGTTATCCATTACCTGTACATGATTATTTCGGTGTTAATAGGAATGATACACTGTATGATTCTGTCATTTGTCTTTGTTACGCTTTTAAAGAAAAAGTCAATAAAAATTCAATTGATAAAAAAAAATTTTTTTTTATACCATTGCAATTGTACTGACCCCCATAGTAAAGTTATCACATCATTTACACTGCACGGCGAACGCTGTTAAATTGAAGCCCCAAAAACAATGGTGTAACTGCGTTTCCCCCCCCCCACCATTTTCATGGCCCAATGCTAAAAAAGACGATGGAACACCTGTGTGCCCAAAATGCACAATACACCCCTATATGAGATCCATGAGGGGTGTTGAATGCAAAAAGGGTTGTCTTCTGGAAGATTTCACCTGTTCTGGTTCTTTGGTGGCATTGCAAATGCGACATGGCCCCACCAAAATCTGCATTCCAAAAGCGAAGTAGCGCTCCCTCCCTTGTACCCTTGGCCATGCGCCCAAACAGCAGTTTACACCCACATGTAAGGTATTGCCGAACTTGGAAGAAATTGCTTAACAAAGTTTTGGGGTTCTTTTTTCCAGTATTCTTTGTAAATATGAAACATTTTAAGCTACAATTGCAGATTATTAGAATTTTTTTTTTTTTTTAAATTTTCACAGCCTAATGCGAAAAAAAAATTTGTGAATCACCTGTGTGGTCGATATACTCACTACACACATGTATATATACCTTAAGGAGTGTAGTTTCCAATATGGGGGCTTTTTAGGGGTGTTTATTAAGTTTTAGCACCTTAGGGCATCCTCAAACCTGAAATGGCGCCTAAATAAAATCGCATTGAAAATGAGACCCCAGAGTCCAGTAGGTGCTCCTCCTGTTCTGGGGCTTATGGTTGAGCCAAATAATGCACTAGGGCCACATATGGGATCTCTCTAAAAACGGCAGACCTGGGGGAAATGATATTAAGTTGCATTTACCTAGTCACATTTACCGTATTCCAGTGAATAATGGATAAATATTGAAATTTAGCAAAAATAGTGAAATTTTACCTCCACTTTGCTTTAATTTCTGTGAAATACCTAAAGGGTTATCAAACTTCCTAAACACTGTTGTAAATACTATAAGGGGTCTAGTTTCTTAGAAGGGGTCATTTATGGGGGTATCTAACATACAGGCCCCTCAAAGCCACGTCAGAACTGGAATGGTTCCTAAAAAAGTGTATATTGCAAATTTTCTTGAAGGCCAAAACTGGCTGGGTCCTTAAAGGGTTAAAGTTTGCCACAAGCCACCTGGGAGACACCAAACGTGTGGAAGAAGGTGCTCTGGTCAGATGAAACCAAAATTGAACCTTTTGGCCACAATGCAAAATGATATGTTTGGCGTAAAAGCAACACAGCTCGCTCATCAGCCTGAACACACCATCCCCACTGTCACACATGGTGGTGGCAGCATCATGGTTTGGGCTTTTCTTCAGCAGGGACAGGGAAGATGGTAAAAATTGATGGGAAGATGGATGGAGCCAAATACAGGACCATTTTGGAAGAAAACCTGTTGGAATCTGCAAAAGACCTGAGACTGGGACGGAGATTTATCTTCCAACAAGACAATGATCCCAAACATAAAGCAAAATCTACAATGGAAGGTTCACAAATAAACGTATCCAGGGTCAAAGTCCAGACATTAATCCAATCGAGAATCTGTGGACAGAGCTAAAAACTGCTGTTCACAAACGCTCTCCATCCAACCTCACTGAGCTCCAGCTCGATGTGCAAAACTGATAGAGACATACCCCAAGCGACTCGCAGCTGTAATCACAGCAAAAGGTGGCGCTACAAAATATTTTTTCTTTAACTGTGTTTTTATTTGGACAAGTTTCAAAAGAACACATACATGAAAATACAGTCATATGATAATCAATAACATAACTATTGCTTGCACAAAAAGCATAAGACTTTATACTGTTATGAAATGGATGCAGTAAATCACGAAATCAAGAGTGGTCAGTATTTAGCCTCTTTAGATGATTCAGCCAGGCTTATTATGGCTATCAAACATATAGAACTGCACCTAACAATATGATAGAGAATCATTTTCATGGATGACTTGACGAAAGACACGACACAGAAGGTAGGGGGAAGGCAGTACAGATACATTTTATGAGTAAGAGCTGATAGGCTCCGTTCATGAAGGTCAGTCAATAGGTCATTGTTTATACATCATTAATGGCCACAAATGTATCCCATGGTAACCAAATAGCTTCAAATTTGTCCATGGTATTGTTTATTAAGGCGGTTAAATATTCCATTCCCCTTATAAACTTGAGTCTATGATACACATCTTGCATGCTTGGGGGATCTGTGGTTTCCGAAAAAAGAAACCAAGCATTTTTGTTTTCTGTCAGGATACTCAAAATTAATTTTAATTTGTTTTTTTTAAACCGTTTTGGGAATAATTTTTTATATACAAGGT
>JAODAL010036970.1:0-40996 GCA_025379985.1 Phyllomedusa bahiana
AGGTAGGGGAAAAGATGGCGACATGTCCCCCCTTTGGTTTTGGCCCTTTTAATTCAAATTTCTCCCCTACATGCATTGTTCTGCGGTTTGGGGACGGTGGGTTCTCATTTGACTGACCACCCGATACTTAGACAAACCCTAATGGTGTGGCACAGAGTGGTTAAGCTTTAGGGGAGTGGATCTTAATACCCCTTCATGGCACAACAAAAATCTCCTTGAATTTACTGGTCTATCACTAGACACTAATTGGCCTTTTAAAGGAATTTGACATTCTCACATCTACTGTGGTATTATGGTCTCAAGACTTTTCCCATCCTGCAAAAAGATTTTAACCTGGCCCAAACTCAATTTGGCCCTTTTTTACAGAAATTTCCTTTCCCGCAGCTATTGCCGACTCCTCCGGATAGACAAATCTCCACATTATATGCTTTATTACTACGGGTTAACTCGACCTCCTCTCTGAATGGGATCCATCAAGCTTGGGATGGAGACATTGGATCGCTAGACGATGAAGAATGTGATAGAGAATTGGAATCACCCCAGCTAGTCTCCTCTAAAATTAATGAACGTATGACACAATTTTATATGTTACACTGCGCTTACTATTCTATGGGCGAATTATCTAAATTCAGGCCCAATTATGAAGATGAATGCCCAAAGTGCCATAATTCTTCAGATTCCTTCTATCATTTCATGTGGTCATGCCCCAGAGTCCTGGGGTTTTGGGATCAAGTCGTTAAGTTCCTTAGTGATGGGTGCCCCATTCGCTCTATTTTTAAACAGGCGCACTCCAGTATCAGGCGCATTACAAAGCGCCCGCAGCACATTGTAAGGCGCCTGAGATCGTGGGGTGTGCTGGAGGCATGTCGCACTACAACAGTACGAAGCTAAACATTTATAGCTTTAGTACGGCAAATCCAGGCGCATTACTGCTGGAACCTGAGCCAGATGTGTCACTTTATAGCTAAAAAGCACTGCATCTATGACCCGCAGTAAAACAGGTTCATAGATTCAGGTGCATTCTACGCTACAAATGTGTGCAAAAAAAATGGTGCCTGGGTGCCAAAAAGCATACATACAAAGTCTCTCCTCCCCTTTCCATCTGGTGAAATGTGCCAGCTGACTAGCCAGATAACATATGTAAATTTCTGGAAAGAAGACTCCCCCTTCAGACCATGGATTAGAGAAAAATTTAGCGGCGACACGAGCTCTACGATTATGCCAAACAAAAGCGATTAAAAGTCTATTTAATAAATCAGAGCAGAGGTAAATGAGGGTATGTTGAATGGCATATAATATTTTGGGCAAGAACCACATTTTGACCACACTTATGCAAGCCTTGGGAGGGGGCCATAACTTATTCCAAGAATTAATTTTCCTCTGCAGGAAGGAAATAAGGGGGGTAATGTTAAGGATCTCAAACCCTAACACCAACTGGGAAACGCTAACCCCAAGATAGGTAATAGAAGCAGACCATATTAAAGGGGTAGTAATAATTAAAGGTATAAATATTGGTGCCATATATCTTAGAGAACCCTCAAAGTTCTGCCTGACAACAGAAAAAGACCAACTTGTTTCACCCTACAAAGATACATGATGTTTTTGGACCTAAGTGGGCCCCTTTGATCTCTGGGCCCAATAGCAAAGGCTATGCCTGCTTTGGCTACAGTTATGCCAATGGAGATTAGTAAATAGCCAATTCTCTCAATGAACCAAGGCTCCACAACATAGGCAGCTGATATGCTAAGAACATGGGCAGTTGCCATAAAACCACTCTAAACAAACAAACGAAAATGACCAAAAGAGAATGGAAAATCCTTGCTGATGCTCTGTTCGTGACAATTTGGTGTTTTATCATATTTGGTTGGCATTGTTCATAAAGAACATTGTCTTGAATGATATCCTCCCAATTTCTGGACAGGAAATGTTCCCCCCTCTCTCCATAGACTACAATGGGACAAAGTAGCTCGCACTCTGATTGGCCGGAATAGCCAAGCCCCCGCTAGCTCAACCAATCAGCTCTTTTCTGCCTTTTTTACTGTATTTTTAATTGTCTGACTTTTCATTTGATTGGTCAATACTTCTCCATAGGTTATAATGGTTCACTGTCGCTCCTATTCTGATTGGGTGGTTTTTGACGACCAATGAGAAGAGCATAAAGAAATTGTATTACTTTATTTCCCGGCAATTTTCTATGTCGCAATTCCTGATGTAGAGCCGGTCTCGACGACAAACACGTTGTTAGTGATTTTATTTACGTATGTTTATAGAAGGTTTTAGCTCTTTTACAGAGAATGTTTTACACTTAATAAAAACGATTTATTTCCTCATACTCCGTGCCGCACAGTGCTGAGATTTCAGTGCCCCCATCTCTCCATAGACTACAATGGGACAAAGTAGCTCGCACTCTGATTGGCTGGGATAGCCAAGCTCCCGCTAGTTCAACCAATCAGCTCTTTTCTGCCATTTTTACTGTATTTTGAACTGTCCCGCCTTGTCATTTGATTGGTCAATACTTCTCCATAGGTTATAATGGTCACTGTCGCTCCTATTCTGATTGGCCGGGATTGCCAAGCCCCCGCTACTTCAACCAATCAGCTCTTTTCTGCCTTTTTACTGTATTTTGAACTGTCCCGCCTTCTCATTTGATTGGTCAATTCTCCTCCATAGCTTATAATGGTTCACTGGCTGGTTTCTGCCGACCAATGAGAAGAGCTTACAGAATTTGAATTACTGTATTTCCCGGCAATTTCCAATATCCTAATTCCTGATGTAGCACCATTCTTGATTTTTGGAAAGTGATTTTATTTATGTATTTTTTTTAGAAGGTTTGAGCTCTTTTTCTGATAATGTTTTACACCTAATAAAAAAGATTTTTGGAATCATACTCCATGTCTCACGGAGCTGAGAGCTGTGTACTGTTGTAAAAGTCAACCTAGAGCACATTTTGCCCCATTCCATTTCGTTCTCACTTCACTTCGCCTCCTCCGGCTCATTTAGACCAGATTCAACTAGGTCTGCCTGTCGGAGCTTTCGAGCGCTGCAATGCGCCGCACTTTGCCGACCCGCGATCATACATTCCTCTGAGTATTCGAATGTGCCGCTTCCTGCCCCAGAACGCCCACACCGTGCCCATTGCACGCCCCTTCATGTTAGGCGCATCTGAAAGTGGCAAAGGTTGCGCCTAACAATGCATCACTGCGTCCGACAGGGGATTCGGATCGGTGAGGCGTCGTTTTCGCCAGAAAACAGGCGCAACTCCCGATCATACATGTCGCCCTAAGGGTTTATATCCAGAGTGGACATAATCTCATTGCAGCACAAAACAGATTCTTATACAGCAAATGATGTGGAAATTATAATTACTGTCAGCTACACAAGTCAATGCTTTACTTATTAACCTCATGTTTTAGTAGCTGAGCTCAGCTGTTTAGCAGGGAAGTACATAAAAGCATTCAGTGACATAATAGTTTTGTTACAATGATATGAAAGTATTATATAATTAAGTTCTAAATCAAATGAAAAATTGTTTCTTGCCAAGTACTGACACTAGCCATCCTATTTCCAATTTTCAATTTTATTAAGCATTAGATAAATTGAAAATAATATTTACTTATATTTCAGTCAGCAAAATGAGATGTAAAGTGACCATTTTAAAATTATAGGGCGACATTTATGAGCCTAATGCCAACTCGCCAGTTCTACCTCTGTTTTTAATAGTGTATGATCCAACAGTATGTATGAAAGTGTCTCACAGCACTTTATAAATGTGTCCCATTCTAGGCCGAAAGTAGTTTCAGTCATGCACTTTGAAACTGGTATGGATTTATACAACAATTTTGCGCTAAATCATGGCGCATTTTTGTATAACTCTGCCCTCCTCTCTCCTCTGCATCCTTGGCACATTTAAAAGTGTCATATCTGGAGTCATATGCTTCATATATCTATAGAACAGGGCTATAAAAGTTTGGCTCAAAGCACGCAAAAAAAATGCTGGAGCCTGTTCATACATGTCATCCTTAAAAACTTTGGGTATAACAACATGGTGGCGAGTTACCGGTTCTACCTTTGTTTTTAATAGTGTACGATCCAACAGTATGTATAAAAGTATCTCATAGCACTTTATAAATGTGTCCTGTTCTACGCCAAAAGTAGTCTGAGCCATGGCATGGCACATTCAAAAGTATCATATCTGGCATAGAATGTGACAAGTTTTGCCATATAACGGTTCATACATATATAGAACAGGGTTATAAAAGTTTGTTTGGCTCAATGCATGCCAAGAAAAACACAGTGCCGACTTGCTGATTCTACTTCTGTATTTAATAGTGTACGATCCAACAGTATGTATGACAGTGTCTTACAATTTATGCGCCAAACATTGGCACATAGAGTGTATGTTCCAAAATTTGTCTGAGCCATGCCACTTTGAAACTGGTATGGATTTGTATGACAGTCTGGCGCATAGTATGATTCTGGTGCAACATGCCGCATTCAAAAGTGTCATGTCTGATGTACGTCAGTTCATACATCTACATAACAGGGCTACGGAAATTTGATTGTCTCAAAGCACACCAAAAAAATGACGAGCTCTGTACATACATGTCGCCTAAAATATTTAAACCTTAAAATTAATATTGGACCATTTAAGAGAACATAAATTATTTTGTACAAATGATTCTAGGTTATTTGCTGTGGTGAATGAGAAATGAGTTGTAATGGCAGGTGTGAAACACAATGGAGTTTACAATTAATTTTGAAAGCAAAATGACTGTAATTTTCCAGTTAATATCATCACTAATTGTGAGTTATATTAGAATTATTTAAAACCACACTAATTCAACATAGATGCTATTCATTTTCTCCAAGCAAAAATAAATCAGTTTTCCCTTGTCAGCTGAGATAGAAAGAGATGATAGACTAGAATTTTATGAAGAGAGCAATTCACTGCAAAGACCATGTGCCTCAGTGAAGCTTCTAGAGGGCTACTGGTGTTATTCCCACGCTGAAAGACATGGCTCTCAACACAGTACTAATCAATTGCATGCACAGATTAGGCTTTGTATTTCTTACAAACATATTTTTTTGAGGAAAGAGTCAAGTTTGTGTCTGTCAATAATGTATCCAATGGAATGATAGATAAAATGGATAGAGTGTGGTAGGAAAAATGATACAAAACCTCCATCAGAAATATTGTTCATTTTTGAATTTTTTAGAGGTTTGATCAGTATTCAGCTCAGTATTTTGCTTAAATTAAATTACAAATCTCCATGAAAATCAAAGTTTCAAAGTTTTTTATTTTTCTGTCTATGGACCTGTTTAAGAACTGAAGAATAGTTTTTGTTGGTATCACCTCGGGATTAGGGATGAGCGATACTATTGACAAAAGTTGAAATCGGCACGATTTTTACATTTATCGGAATTTTCCGATGACGGCATAGTTTCCATGAAAATCTTAAAGATAATCGTTATCACGTTTACTATCGTGCCTGTGCGTGGTGTATGGATTTCATTGGCTGCAGAATTCACATTACCTCGTTTTATGTATACGACTGCATTTGCTGATCAGTCTCATCTCTACACTATCTCACTACAGAGCAACACGTCTCATTGCCTGTCCCAATAGCTGTTGTCACAGCTCAGAAAGACAGTCTTTTTTTTTTATAAAGAAAACTATCCTTGTAGCTGTGAAGCTTAGGATATACCGTATATACTCGAGTATAAGCCGAACCGAGTATAAGCCGAGGCACCTACTTTTGCCCCAAAAAACGGGACAACTTATTGACTCGAGTATAAGCCAGGTAGAAAATGCAGCGCACTGGTAATTTAAAAAATAAAAATTTGGATACCAATAAAATTACATAGGCATTTTAAAATGCCCCCATAAGCAATTATAGGCGGATAATATGGCCCTATATGCAGGTATAGGCAGGTATATGTCCCAAATGGCAAAGTATATTGGCCCATAGGCATGTAATAGGCAGTTATATGTCCCCCATAAAAGATTATAGGCAAGTATTTGGCCCCATACGCAGGTAATAGGCAGGTATATGGCCCATAGGCAGGTAATAGGCAGGTTATATGGCCTCATAGCAGGTAATAGGGAGGTATATGGCCCATAGGCAGGTATAAGGCAGGCTGTATTCAGGGTTAGGCCCGGTATAGGGCAGGCTGTAGGGAGGTATAGGGCAGGTAAGGGCCGGCTGTAGGCAGGTATAGGCAGCTGTAGGCAGGTATAGGGCAGGTATAGGCAGCTGTAGGCAGGTATAGGGACAGCTGTAGGCAGGTATAGGGCCGGCTGTAGGCAGGGTGAGGGCCAGCGGTAGGCAGGGATAGGCAGGCTGTAGGCAGGTATAGGCAGCTGTAGGCAGGTATAGGCAGGCTGTAGGCAGGTATAGGGCCGGCTGTAGGCAGGAATAGGCAGCTGTAGCAGGTATAAGGGCCAGCTGTAGGCATTATAGGGCCGGCTGTAGGGAGCTGTAGGCAGGTATAGGGCAGGTATAGGCAGCTGTAGGCAGGTATAACGGACCCCTGAGGCAGGTAAAAGGGCCGGCTGTAGGCAGGTTTTAGGGCCAGCTGTAGGCAGGGATAGGCCGGCTGTACACAGGTAATAGGACCAGCTTAGGCAGGTATAGGGCAGGCTGTAGGCAGGTATAGGCAGCTGTAAAGGGAGGTATAGGGCCGGGTGTAGTGCAGGAATAGGGAGCTGTAGGCAGGTTTAGGGCCGGCTGTAGGCAGGTATAGGAGCTGTAGACAGGTATTTGGGGCCCGGGTGTAGGCAGGGTTTTGGGCCAGCTGTAGGCAGGTATAGGGGCCAGCTGTAGGCTGTTATAGGGCCTGCTGTAGGCAGGTATAGGGCCAGCTGTAGGCAGGTAAAAGGGCCAGCTGTAGGCCAGGTTTTAGGCAACTGTAGGCAGGTATAGGCAGTTTAAAAAAATCAAAAACAATCACTTACCTGGCTCCCCGCTGCTTCGTCTCCCACGCCGCTCCGCCTCCTTTGCTGCTCCGGCCTCCCACGCGATTCCTGTCTTCTCGGCACAGGCGGGTGACGTCATTAGGCCGCCACAGCAGCGGATGACACACGCTGCCTGTGCCGGAAACTGCGGCGGCCGTGAGTCGCTTCGGCCGCCCGGAGACCACTGCGGGGCACGGAGCACTCGCTCTGTGCCCCGCAGGTATCCTTCACTTATATGCGCTCCGGAGGAGTCGCATATAGGGGAAGGGATTTGCGGACAGTGCCCTGCCAGCGCAGGGGCCCGTACACTGGCGCTCACCTCGGCCTTCAGTTATAATACGCTCCGAGGGGTCGCATATAACTGAAGCGTCCCTGTCAGCATTGGGGCCCTCGCAGCGCCCGAGCGCGACAGTGACTCGAGTAAAGCCGAGGTAGAGTTTTTCAGCTCATTTTTTTGGGGTGAAAAACTCGGCTTATACTCGAGTTTATACGGTAGCTAGATTAGATAATTATAGTTCTTATTTAGTTAGAGAGAGACTTTTAAAGACATCTATTGCTGTGTGCAGCCAAGGGGAGGGGGAGAGGGTCGGAAAGGAGGGGGGATGATGTGCAGTCCAGCCTGTCCTGAACTGAAATAGCAATGTTTTTTTAACACTTTTTAGCCAGCATACCTCCCAACTGAGGTGAAATTGTCTCTTTTGTTTTTTGCAGTTCTATTGGTTCTGTGCATCCCATTAGTCCAAATACCCCCCTTTGTACACAAATTGGGTTACAGATATTTTATAGTAACTGTTGTCTGTTGTCAGTGGTGCCAAAATATAACTTTTGAATAGTTCTACTGCAGTCCATGCGTCTCAGTTTTGTGCAAATAGCGCACTTGTCTGCAAATTTGGTTACAGATAAAAAATTTTAAACCCAAAATATAAGAACTAGCGCCGTTGTCAGCATTGAAAAACCCAACTCTCTAAATTTTTCAATAGTTTTATTTTACTCCGGGGCGTCCATTTTCAACAAACTATCTCAAATGCGCTATTTGCACAAAATTTCTAGTCCCCACTGGCAGTTGTAAATCTCAGGAAATGAAGGAAAACCTGTTTTATTTGGTTTACGGTTTTTTCCCCCAGACCGGGATTTCACAGATATTTGATAGAAACAATTCTGTTTCTAATCCTAGTTGGCCGGTGGGAAAATTGAGGGGTTTAAAAAACCTTGATTTGCCGTCCTTGCAGTGCAGTTTCTCAAAGGACTGTGAAAAACTCTTCAAACTTTTTCATTTTTATCTTTCTGAAAAATGGACGAACTACAGGGGCAAAGAGCAAAGAGTGGGGGTAGGACATGGGGCTAGAGGTTAAAGAAGGTGCCCTTCCACTGCTCGGAAAAACACGCAAACCCGCCAAAAGTCGGTCGCAGGCCGTCAGGCCCCGTCATCGCTGGGTCGGTTTTTCCCCGTAAACTCATAATGAAGAGCACGCCCTTCAACTAAAATGGGGTTAAAGACTCTTTCTTCCGCACTTTTTTAAACTTGGGTCATGCTTTTAAGGGGGCTGCTGTGGTACAGGAAAAAGGAAGGCAATGTCCCCCTCAAATAAAATACGGTTCAAATAAGGTTTTTTTTCCACACTTTTAATTTTGACGGTCCCCAAAGGGGATCTGTGCAGTTTTTGGGGTCATTCCGCGTAAAAGACAGGGGTATCAAAGTCCTATTTACTAAAATAGTGATTCAAATACTTGTTTCTTCCCGCACTTTTTTATTCTGATGGTCCCCAAGGGCAATTTGCGGTTTTTGGGTCTGCCACTGTAAAAAAACCATGTAAAAGGGTCTTAAAAAAAAAGGGCTTTTCCCCCCAGCTTAAAGGGCCATCAAAATGAACACGTTACGGGGTGTCCACCCCCCTTGATCCACTTCCAAATCAAAATGAGAAATTTTTCCGTCCACCTACAAAAATTTAAACAGTAAATTCAGGAATTTGAGACGGGACTCTTTGACCAACGGACCTTCTAGTCCCTGCTAGCTGAACCCCTTTTCCCGTTGGGACGTTCTTGCTGCCCCAATAGTACGAATGTTTAGCCCCGGGCAAAAATATAGGGGGTTTTCCCCATTTCCCCCATGTGCCATTTCCAATACCGTGTCTTATTTTGTGGGGAAGGGCCCCTTTTGCAGCTGAAAACCGTTACCTCATGGCAAAACGCCATCCTCATGTTTGGGTTAGCCATTTGAAAAATAAGAATTATTTAGCAATGAATTTTTTTCTTTTACTTTTTATAGCCTAATTGTTTTCCCAAAGATGACACTATCAATTTACTGTTTGGATTTTAATTTCCACTTTTCCCCCCACCTTTTTGGGTGTAAAATGAAGCTGTTGTTTTCCCCTCCCAAACTTTAATGGTCACCCTGATAAATTTACTATCCATGATAATTTCAGATATCGACTATCACCGATAATGATTTTTGAAAACATCACTCACATACTAGGATAAATATACTTCTAATTTTTTTTGAGAGGTTTAAAAAGCATTTTGTGTTGACATTAGGTCCACATGTCTTTGTTGCCCCTTGTAATCAATCAGAGCTCCCATTTCATTTTAAAGTGCTATGAAAAAAAAAAAGGCGCTCTGATTGGTTCCCATGGCAAAAGGAAATTTTAGATCCCGACATTTTTATACAGTTCCCAAGTTTTTTTTTGCGCTCATTGTCCTGGATAAATGACATGATTTTAGGCTAACCTCTTACAATATGGAATGCTTTAGGTGCCAAAAAACATATAAAAATTTTTCTCAGAAATTTTTAAAACCTTAGCTTAGTGATACTTTTTCTTTTTCTTTGTTAGTCTGGCTTCATCTATCATTTCAACCTGAAAAGGAGTACAATGACTGAGGTAGTACCCTTCACCCCCTGGTTATTCCTCTTACAGTTTTCATAGCCCTTTTGACCAAATCTATGATATGAACCCGTATTACTTACAGCATTTAATTTTAGTTGTCACTGTTCATGCTCTGAGCCACAGACATGGCCATGTCCTCGGTGCTGATTCTGCTGTGTAGTCTGCTGTACACTTAGGCCTCGTTCACACGGCTTATACTGCCGCGGATTGGCGCCGTACTGCGCGCTCGATTTGCCTGCGTAAAAGGCCCAACCCCGGCAGCAATTACGGTAATCCACTGCTCTCATTGAGAACAGTGAATCCTTTGCTCCCCCCCCTCGGGAAATCCGCCGCGGGGGAGAAAGTGACATCACATTATTTACGCGCGGACACGCCGTAAAACAATGATTGTCATGGGCCGGGGGCGGGGCCCCCGCCGCGCTCCCCCCCCCCCGTCCCCCCCTTATTCACGGCGGGGGTTTTTGCGCCAATACGGGGCACAAACCCCTCGGGAAACCGGGAACACGGCCTTACCCAACCCTGCTCCCCTGCAGTGGCGTTCCTGGTCAGCGGTGGTTTCCTGCCACATTTTTTTACTCACCAACCCTCCTCCCGCTTCCTGGTTCCTATCGTGCACGAAGCACCCCCTTTAGGGCAGCCTTTCTGTTACAGGGTCCCAATTACCTGCAAAGTGACCTTTGACCTTTTGGAACAAAAGAAACTTCCTGACCTACTCCAGCGTCAGTTCATTATTGTTCCACCTGATCGCCTGATCACTGCTATTCCTGTCATGATGCTCTACTGTTTCCTGCCGTTCTGCTAGCCTGATACCTGTCAGTTCAGTAAATTTCCCTCAGAGCTCCTGGGTGTTTTTTTATGCTGTTTTTTGCACCTGTGTCTACTACTGCGTCACCTCCTTCACCAGTTGGGTGACGCTATCTGCTGTATCCAGTCGTTTTCCTTTTTTCCGTCTGGATTCTGCTATCTGCCTGTGTTTGGACCAGCCTGTGACCTGTCATCTCAGCCTGTAACCGGCCTCCTTGTTCTGCACTTCGGCTGTCACTGTGGGTAGCCACCTCAGGGGTAGTGACCTTGGGATTTCCCGCAGTAAGCCATTCCGGGCCTTGCGTGGGCTCCCGGGGAAGACCAGGGGGGCCCTTAGCCCTCCCATGGAGTGGGTCCACCACACCACCTTTTACATGGATCCACCCCCCCCCTTTTGGGGTCCAGGTTTCAACAAAATACCCCGCTGGGCGTTACGTTATGTTTTTTTATCTCAAAAATGTACTGTATTAAACTTTTCACACCTAGTTTATGTTTAAATGTTTATGGTATACTCGCTGCCACCTAATTGATCACCACTTGCACTTTTGTGGATGTTACATGCCCTTTTTTTAAATAAAAACAATGCAATAAAAAGCATGTGAAGAAAAACTTAAAAGGTGTGAAAAATAAACGGACATTTTGGACTGAGTCCAAGTACTTTGTGACTGGTTTTAAACCGTTGAAAAATTTTTTTCTTTACTGGCTTTTAGTTCTGCTCTTGGGTAATGTTTTCGTTTGCTGAACATTCGCTCCGCGCACTGATTCTCCAATATCTCTACTTGAGATACAAAATGTAAATTTTTATTTGAGTGTATTTCATGGCAATTGTTTTAATTTTTGTTTTGTTCCTTTTCCTCTGTGTTGGGAAATAAAAATTATGGTTTAAAAAAAAAAAAAAAAAAAGTGTGAAAAATAAATGTGTTACCAACTGTTAAAGTTTACACTTTTTGGAACACCCTGTTTATGAGATAAACTTCTGTTAGAATCTGGCCACTGTTTTCATATGTACTACATGTACGTGAGACGTGTACAGTAATGACAATAGCAAATCACTGATGACTTGGGGAGAAATAGAACAACACTCATATTCTGGAGTACAAATGCATCTGGATAGCTACACAATTTTCATAATTGTGTCTTTATACAACTAAAATGGATTAAAACCAAGCAACTGTTATCAAAATGTAGCTTTTCATCTTTAATTAAAAAAACATTAACAAAAATATTCCATTACCTTTTTTGGAATTACAATTTTTACTCAAAAGAAATTGGACAAACTAACATAATTACAAGGATTATTTTTAATACTTGAATGCCAATCCTTTGCCATTAATGACTGCCAGTATGGTACTCACAGACATAACCAAACGCTGAGTTTCTTTCCTTGAGATGCTTTGCCAGGCCTTTAGTAAATGCATGTTTGTGAGTCTTTCCTTTTCAGTTACTATATGTCCACAAGAAGTGAAAAACATGCTTAACCGAGCTAAGGTAAAGTAACTGACACAGCCAATAAAAATATTGCATTTCTCTGCTTATTGTTGTTATCCCCATGTATATCTACCCATGATGATTCTGCATATTAATTTCCTGTATCTATATCTTCCTGCAGTGTTGGCTTCAGACAGTATTTTGTATAAAGACATACACTTCCCCCTTCCAATTACAATCTCTTCTAAATAAACTGTAACCCTGTAAGTTAACCGCACAGTCATAGCTCTCATCCAGCCATGTCTCAGTTATCCCCACTATATCAACTGATTCCAGTTTATTTATTTTGTTGGTGAAACTCCTGGCATTGGTCAGCATGCAACCTAAAGGTTTTTAGCTTTAATTTTTTTTAAGTCTGTCCTTATTAACTATTACTACACCCATCCTTCCACTCCACCCCCTAATTCATAACTAATTCCCAATTTTCTATCTTCACTATCTTGCATGCTATATGTGTAGTTGTCCTCCTCTCAGTCCCTAGTTTAAATACTCCCCCAACATCCTGGCCATTTTGTCCCCCAATACAGCTGCACTCTCCCCAATTAGGTGCAGCCCAATCTATTTAATAATAATGCACACCTTGATATTGGGTGTTAATCTATTGAGGCTTCATCCTGCCTAATTACATAAAGACACATTACCTGATATGCATGGAACATGCATTAAAATGATAATATGGTCAAAATACTAACTTGCCTAATAATTGTGCACACAGTACTGCATAGATACGATATCAGAACAAAACTCATTGCATGTAGTAACATAACTAAGCTCAGTGCACACATACATTAAAAAAAACAGTGCATGGTTCTTACATATATATGGTAAAAAACAAAAAAAAACAAGCACAACCTACAGATACAGTAACAGAACCAAGTTTTGTGCATAGATGAAGTAATAAAACCATGCCTAGAGCAAATGTACAGTAACAAACCCAAATGGTTTTTTAAAGACAAAGAAAAACAGTTGTGTAATGTATGTACATGTTCATACAAATAACTTCAAAGATTTGTACATAATATAAGGAGTTATTTCCTTTATGATTAGGTCCAATGATAGAAAATTTCTATAGACAGACTGTGCACAAATATTAGCACCCGTGTATCAGCATAACCATAATTCTGATTACTTGGATTACTTGAGCCCAAGCTCAAATACAAATATATGCCACATTTTCAGCACAGATAATTAGCACCTAAATTAAAGACTAACCGTACATTGGCACGATACGGGACACAGATTGTGTAACAAAACTAAGCATGCACAATAAATTATGGCAGCACAATATCTATAAACATAAATTACAGCGCAGCCTCACTAAACAGTAATTATTCCATATTATTCTTAAACAGTGTAAGATTACACTAACTAAAAATCAAAGAGTTGTACAATACATTAGTATAGCAATATTACATTAAAGTAATAGGCTAAGTTACTAGATACATTTATTAAAGTGGTGTAATACTGTAGCATGGCGCAAATATGCAATAGAAAGCAGTATTGCCCAATACATGAATCCATCAGATAACACTTATATGCTACATTGTAAAAAAACGTATATGCTACATGCAAGAGTAATAAACAATATTGAAAACACAAAGGGAGACATGTATGAAGGAAGGCGCGTCAAAGTGAATAGTCGAGTCTCATTTTCAGTGTATAATGCGCCTGATATATGAAAGTGGGTTTTGTGTGATTATAAATGAGATCTAAAGTTTGACGCGCCTCGCCTATTTGTTAGGTGCATTACGGAACTTAGGCGCATAAGTAATGCGCCTAACATATTACGAAACGCGTCGGTTGTCCAATACCTATGTGATCCCATACCCTCCATATAGTGGTTAAGGCTGCTATCCATGCTGTATGTACCTTTTGAAGAATTTTAATACGTAAAATAAAAGTTTCAAGTGTTTTAAACGAAGCCCTGGAAGTCTGTGCCTGCCATACTTGCAATGTTGAAACAGAGTGGATGCTGGAATCAAGGTAATTGATAACATATATTACAGTTATAGACAGGCTGGAAATAAGAGAAGTCATTAGAAAAGCATGTCCGTGAATAGAAACTATGGTACTGATCTTGCTTGGAGGACCACAGGTCCCAGCAATACCTTTGCTGTGCTGGCTCTTGCTGTATGCAGAATAAAGGGTGAGAGCAGCAAAAATCTATTTCAAATTTAATGTAATATATATATATATATATATATATATATATATATATATAATATATATATATATATATATTATTATATATACCCATACATTATTAGCATGGTGTGCAGATATGTATCTATTCAAGAAAATTAATGAGTGGCAAATATCTAAAGTATATATATATATATATGTATACATATATATATATATATATATATATATATATATATATATATATATATATATATATATATATATATATATATACTACAGTTTATTACACACACGCACAGGTGGACACATTCCAGAAACATACCATGTCAGGAGCAAAAGAATATACACTTTAAATAAAAAGGAAAAAAATTGGGTCATTTGTTCTTCAAGTTTGGGTAACTATAACCTCGGTAGTCCAGTACATTTAGAGTGGTTCTAGGGTTGGGAGAGGGTTCTGTTGTATATATATGGGCCTATGGTATAGATGCTTTGTGGTATTTTCTTAACCTCGGATTACCAACAATACATGAAAAATTGCAGTGTCATTATTTATTTCACAAAGTCAAAATGGAAAATCCATGGCTGAAAAACTTCACTGTATGACTTTGTCAGTCTCTGACATCGTTATGGTGGAATTTTGTTGCACTATTTTTTACAATGTTGCTTCAATTCATTGAAGCTTGTGGGCATTGGTTTGTGCACAGCTTTTTATGTATACACAGCAAACTTAAATTGCCGTTCTAAATCCAATGACATTTTAACATCGCCGGACCGTGGTTTTTGGAGCAGGTTTGCACTGAAAACTGCATTCAGTTTTCGGATTTACCGTCAGCCCTGTACATTGAATGTATGGGAATCCAAGATCTGACAGGTTTGAAAAAAAACTGGCAAAAGTCCATGATGTGCAGACTACAGCACAGATTTATTATTGCTGTCTATGGGACACAGGTTACAGTGCTGAATCCACCAAAAATCAGGTTAAAAACCTGTGCTCTGTAGACATAGCCTTAAAGTCCCACCTCAGCATTTCAATTCAGTTGAGGTCTAGGTTTTAAACAACCTTTGCAAAACCTTGATTCTTTTCATTTTCAGCCATTCAGTTTCGGCAAAGCTTTAGTTGTTGAATACTAGATAAATGGCCTAACATTTGACTCTAGAATTCTCTGGTGTACAGATGCGTTCATGGTCAACACAATGTCTAAAAAGTTTCGAGGTTCTATGGCTGCAAAACAAGCCAAAATGATCACCCATTGGCCATTATTTCATCTATAATAATAAATATTTCTAAAATTATTCTCTATAGCAGATACATCGATCATTTGTTTTTTATTTGGAATGGCAGTGAAGAAGTCTTATGTTTTACTTCTATGTTGACAACTAATGAACTAACAGTTATTTGAATTTCAATAGTCCACACTAAATGAATGGAAATTTAATTTTCCTTTTGGAACATTAAATGAGGAGGATCATAAAAAATTGCACCTTTGTACAAGACACACAAATAATTAGTAAAAGATTCCAAGATAAAGGATATTCAAACAGAATCATAAAAGTTAAAAAATGTGAAAAACTAAATCAAGCTCAATATCTCAGTTTGAAGAAAGAAAAAACATTAAAAAAACAATAAAAATTGGACAGAAGTGCAAAGAAAACATAATATCACAACTCGATACTTACTGTATCTTCACATAAACAACATTTTACATAAACATTTGCATACTTTACAGAAAGATCCCTTTCTAAAGAACAACCTTAATGCCATTCCAATATTAACCTTCACAGGGGCTCCTGCCTCGAAAGAAATGTTAGCACCCAGCCATTTGACACAAAGCTATAAAAAAAACTACAAATATCTATCAAATGTTGAAATGGAGCTTTCATTGTAATAAACCTAAATGTTTATTATATCATTCTATATCAGATAGTAAATAACTTGTTTCTTCTTCAAATACTAATGAAGAGTTCTCCATTAAATACCATATTGACTGCCAATCAGACTAAGTAATCTATTTTAATGAATGTCAATGCAAAAAATCATATGTTGGATGCACAATGCACAAACTTCATAAGTGCATTAATACACACTGTACTAACATAAAAGAAAAGAAACACAATTTTGCTGAATAGCTTATCTAAAACTTGTGCTGAAAACATGAGGGAAATCCATCTGTTATAACTATAACTCCGATTGATCACATACCAACTGAGACACACAATAGATTTGATGCTTTACAAAGGAGATAAATGTACTGGCTCTATCAGCTTCAATGTCTCTCTCCTTTTGAGGCCACAGAAGTTATCTCAAAAGCTATCAAATTATTTCTCTTCTGCAATTAAAAAGGTCATCATCACTTTCAGTGCATTCCTCTCCTACAGGTATTTATATACTTATATCCCTGTAAGTACTGTCATCCCACACTTCTTTCCTATAACCATTTTTTTTTAAATGCACTTTCCTCACTTTTTGTACCTACTAGGTCATTGTAGTTTTGTGTGTCTTATACAGCTTTCACTGGGGTTTCAGTAAGTGCATATGTGACTTCATTTCTGAAACCCTTTTCCACTATATACAATCGCTGTGCAACCAATTAATGATAAAGCAAGCTTTTTTCACTGATCTAAACTGTTTGGAAAGTGAGTAATCAATTAGTGTGTTTGTAATCCACAAGACTTCAAACATAGTAATGGATTACTTACTTGAAACACTTTGCCGAACAATTTAGACAACTGAAAGAAGCTTGCTGGTAATAAAGACAGTTTAATTGGAGCGCAGTTAAAACTGCACAAAAACTGCACTGTGTGAAAGCAGCCTTAGTACTGAACACTTAGTACTTCATAGATCAGCTATCATTAAACCATTTGACTAAGGCGTCACAGCAAACTAAAGTAATGGTTTCAATGTGAGGTTTTTTTCGACTTCTTTGGAAAGAAGTTGAGTGTGATATTGTGACAATTACCAGTCTGTAATTTGTACATGCAACTTTTTCTCCATAAGAAATAACAGAAGTTGTATTACAAATATAAGTAGAAAAAACAAGCCATTACCTTTTCCCTTCCAGTGAGCCTGTGACGCAAATCCAATATGTCCACCATATTTCCTGTTGAATTCTGCCATTAATGCTTTGTAAGGATTCCGAACAAGTAAAACAGCAGCGTCAAAAGACTCAATCTCCTTTCTTCCACTTTCATGAGTCTTTATGCAAACAGTGCGCCCATTTCTCCAGTGGTCTCGCTCCCCTTTAAAACCTGCACAATATAAAGACAAAAAAACAAATGTGCCGTAATTTTTGCCAAATGACAAATCTGAGGGCTTTTTAAGGCGAAGTTCACACAGCTTATTGCAGGCGTAATTGTGGGGCCGGATTTCGCCCGCAATAACGCTGGCTGCCGTGCAGCGGGGGGTCCGGCTGCTCGCCGGCCCCATAGACATCCATTATCCACGGCGCTTATCCCGCCGGGATAATGTGCATGTCACTTTCTCTCCGCCCGGCGTATTCGCCGAGCGGGGAGAGGAGACAGAATCCATAGTTCTCTATGAGAACTGTGGATTACCGTAATGACAGGGACGGATTTCAGCCGTACTGCAGCACAAATACGGAGTGCAGTACGGCTGAAATCAGTGCCCAAATCAGCCGTGTGAACGGACCCTTAAGCTGTTAATTGCTCTCATGCCGGCAATGTCATGTTATAGTAATTACTTAGCTACTAGTTTAGAGCAGAGATATATTTTCAAAGCTAGAATAAAAGAGCAGATTACCATATTATAGAAATATACTCATAGTCATAGTAGCATTAATATCATCTACTGTACTAATATTTTTTTATTTTGTTTAAAAATAACATTTTATTTTCAGTATAGAAAACAAAACAAAATTGATGTTTTAAGCTTTCCTTACACCTGTATCAAGGCTTCTGTTGCTAGTGATCAAGTCGAGCAAAATGCATAATTTCTCCAAACAGAGCCTATAGATAGCATTACAATCATATTTAACCATAAATCCAGTTAGTTGTACATAAGTTTCAAAACTCTACATTATCATAGCATGTCACACTTTATCTTTTTCACATATGGATTATCTATTTTTATAGGAATACCTGCGTACAGTAGTGTTTTACAAATATGGGTGCTATCTCCGCTCTGTTTTGCAGAGCATATAATGTAGAAATTTGGAGAGACATGCATGAAATTTTGCGTGTGAACGCCAAATTTCATGCGCATAATAAAGGCATAGAATGCACCTGATTTATGAACCTGCTCTACAGGGGGTCATAAATCAGGCGCATTCTAGCGCTAGGGCGACATTTCTGGATCAGGTATACCCCTTTGAAAGTGGTCTACCTGTTACAGCAGTAATGCGCCTAGAAGTGCTGTAGCAAAGCTATAAATATGTAGCTTCACTACAGTATGGTTCTAGTGCGCCCCACCTCCTGTAATGCGCCCGGGAGTGGACTGCAGGAGAGTTAAAAATGTATGAATGCGCTGCGCCTGATATCTGGCTGAAAAGATACCCTTGATGTGGATATGGATGTAGTAGGGTTTAGTTTGACAATGTTATCTTCTCTTATCTCTAAGTAAAAGCCATTGAAAAGCATTGAAAAATTGGAGATAAAATTCTATGGCGTAATAACTCGATTCGGTGACTTCGCCGAATTTTCCGACAAAATTCGTTTCGGTCCGAATTGCTTCGGGACGAATCGCGTTAACCCCTTAAGGACCCGGCGGTTTTTTTTGGTGACACGTTTTTTTTTTCCCCCCTCCCTTTGAAACCAAACTTTTTTATTTTTCCTCCTACGACACATGAGGGCTTTATTTTGTGGGAAAAGATATACTTTCTAAGGGAATTATTTCATATATATAGAATATACAGGAAAAACCCGAAAAAAAATTCCCAAGTGGGAAAAATTGTGAAAAAAAACGTTTTCGCCAAGTTTGGGTTTTTTGTTTTACGGCATTAAACTTCGGAAAATATAATTATAATCTGTATTCTAAGGTTGTTACGCATTGGCAATACCAAACATGAGGGTTCCCCCTTATTTTTTTGGTACCCAAAAAAAAATTCCCAAAAATTTTCTATTTTGAATTTGGCCAAAGGCCCATTTTTTGCACCAAAAACCTTTTTTTCAAACCCACGGAAGTCAGTAAGGGGGGATTTTTTGAGGGCTGAAAAGGGCTTTTTATCGCTAGCAGTTTGGAAGCATGGACTTTTTTGAAAATTTTATTCCCTTTTTTGGTGACGTAAAAAGACCAAAAAACGCAATTTTGGATTTTGGGAATTTTTTTCTTCTACGGTGTTTTAGCTACGGGATAAATGAGATATTTTTTATAGTAAGATTTTTTTCGGATCGGCATACCAAATATGTGTAATTTTTTTTTTATTTTAATGATTTTATTTGTAAAAAGGGGAAAAGGGGGGTGATTTGAATTTAATACTTTTTTTTTTTGTACTTTAAAAATTTATTTATTTATTTTTTTTACTGTAACTTTTTGTCCCCCATGGTGTTTTTCCCCTAGGGGGCGCGATTGTTAAACGCCTAATCATTGGGAGGAAAGAATTAGGGTGTACAAAGATGGCAGTTTCCCCACACTTCCTCCCCCTAGGGCCCGGAAGGGGGCAAATGGGAAAAATGTAAGTGAGGGACCCTTTCCACGGGGCCCCCACCCCCCGTGCCCGGGCGTAGATCGGCCAGTTTGCCGATGACCGAAAACGATCGGTGCGGGGCACCGACCCGGCGTTTTTTTTCAACAACGGGGCCCACCCTTTGCCACGGTGTCGGATGGGTTAAAACGGGAACCGGCGGGCGGGCCACCCCCCGGCGAGGGTTTTGGGGGCCGGGGTTTTTGGGGCGATTACCCGCTAACACCGGGGCGTGCGGGGGAGCCCGGGGGAGGATCCCCCGAAAAACCCCCCTTAGCGGCCCGGGGACGTACTCTAACGTCCGGGGTCGTTAAGGGGGTTTAAAAAAAACAGCTATTTCCGGGTTTGCACAAAAGCCTGCGGGGTCCCTGTAGAATGTTGTCCCCTGTTTTAAATATGCAGAGGAGCTTGGTTTGGTTTCATAAAAATGTTTGTTTTTAGTTGACAGGAAAATGCCCGGCCCCCGCTCTTAGAACGCTTAAATATAAAAATTCCCCCTGGGCATTTAAAGGGGGCCCAAAATTGACCAAAAAACTGAAGCGGGAATGTACCCCAAATTTAAGTCTGGCAGCGAAGTTTGGAAAAAACCCCAAGCTGGGGTTTAGGGTGGAAAACACCCAGTGAAGGTGGGGAAAGGTAAACGGCAGCGCCCCCGCAGCTGGGGCCCGAGAGTGGCGAAATAAGGGCATTCGGAGGTGGCAAAAACGGGAGTGGGGCCACAGATGGAACAATAACCCCCGTGTGGAGGTTACGGGAAGCTACAGCACACATGAATCAACAGGGGCCCCAAATTTGATTTTTCCCGGGAGGTGGAAAAAAACGGGGTTTAGGCCACGATGGTAAAAATAAAAGGGGAAAATGGAGGTGACGGCAGCGCAGCATGAAGTCAAAAGAGTGGCAAAAGGACACAGTGTGGAGGGCCCGGAAGCACCCCAACACAGCGCAATGAGGCCCAACCGTGGCACAAGGAAAAGAGTGTGGAGGGCAACGGCAGCAGCCACAGCAGCAGAAATGGGGTGGGGGCAGGGGCCCACAATGAATTCGGAGGTGGCAAAACGGGAGTGGGCCCAGAGGGGTGGCCCCAAATGACAAGTGTGGAGGGCCGGCAGCGGGCCCCCAAGCAGCAGAATGAGGAAAGGGAACCATTGGCCACTGACCCCTGTTTGTAGTTAAATGGCAGCAGCCACCAGCCCCGCATGAGGTCAGCAGTGGCCCAAATGACTTTCTGGGGGGGCAAAAACAGGAGTAGACCCCCAAGGTGGCACAATGACCAGAGAGGGGAGGTAAAGGCAGCACCAAACCCCAGCAGCATGGGGAAAAACCAAGGGGAAACAATAATTCTGGAGGAGAAAAAAACATTATTGGCCCCCCGAGTGGAAAATTGCCAAGGGGTGGAGGTAAACGGCAGCAGCCACAGCAGCAGATGAGGTCCGAGAGGGGGCCAAGACCCCGTGTGGGGGTCACGGCATCAACAACAGCAAGCAGTGGTCAGGAGTAGCACTATACAGAGGGGTGGAGGGGGCCAAAAGGAGTAGGCCACAGGGGGCCCAAAGAAAGAGTGGGGAAAGGTCACGGCGGGAGCCTCAGCGCAATGGGGTTTCAGGCAGGGGACAATGACATTTGGAGGTGGAAAAACCCCGTATTGGGCCCACAGAGGGGCACAATGACAGAGAGGGGAGGTGACGGCAGCGTAGCATGGGGTAGAGATTTGGCACAAGGGAAAAGTGGGGGATGGCAGGGCCCAACAGAAACCCGCATGGGTTTCATAGGTGGCAAAAAAAATTGCGGGTTTGGGCGGGGGGGTGGCAATACCAGCCCTTTGGGGAAAAGATGGGGGGTGGCAGTGGAAAAACTGGCAGAAAAATTGTGGGGCATCAGGCGGGTGGCGGAAATCAAAAGAGTGGCTAGGCAGGTATTTTGAACCCAGACTCATTTTTTTTCCAAGTTTGGTTTGAGGCGTAAATTGGCTGATGTAGTCTGACGCCTAAGGCATTGGGTTTTGGAAAACCCCTGGCCAAATCCACGCCTGTTTCCCTCTTGAAAAAGGGGCGTCATTCCAAAATTTCCCAGGGGACAACCGGGTTCCCCTTTTGGGGGTTTAATGAGGGCCCCCCCGCCCACTAAAACACTCGCTCTAAATGCCCCAACTGGCGGGCAGGACAGTTTCTCCACTGCAAACTGGGCCCAAAGTTGCGGCCCCCAAATCCAGTTTCCCCTCCCCAGTAGCCCAGGGCCCTTTCTAACGGGGGATGGTAGCCCTGCTGTCCAAGTAGGCCACGCCCGGGCTAGTTCAGGGTCTGCTCCAGGTCCTGCTGGGGGCTGTGCTGGCCCAGGCCCCTCCCACTAGGCAGGGGAAGGGGCGTCACAGTGACTCCAACTTTTGGGGTTTCCCGTGATGGAGCGGGGACTGTCCTACCCCCCCCCCCCCCCTTTCCCCCCGCAGCCGTGGGAGTAGTACGGGGAAAAACACTGAAAAAACCCCCCCCCCCCCGGTCAGACCTGTCAGAGGGGGAAGTGTCGCACATAGGCAGCAGCCAACTGATACGGAAAGGGTTTTTCCCTTTTTGTATTTGAATTTGTCCCCCCCTTTAGCAGCTTGGAAAAATTTCCCATTTTGGACCGGTAGGGAGGGTTTTAAAAGGGTGGAGAGCCAAAGTCATTTCCCTTTTGCCAGATGCTGGGGCTATTTTGCTGTCCGCCCGGCAAATCAGCATGCTGGGGGCCATTCACAAGTGGGCTCCGAGGGGCCCCTGCCTCCATCCCCACTTTATCCCGCCACGGGTCATCCCGCCCCTTTTTCCTCAATCCATTACCCCCCCTCCCGTGCTTCCCCCCCCTATATGGGCCCCGGGTAGAAAATCCACTTTATTTCACCCAAAAAGCTTTTGCTCCCCAAAGTCCTCCTTCCCCCAATTTTCCCCCCCGGATTGTGGCCGGAATGTAGTCGCCAGTCTCCAATCCCCCGCCCGACGATTTTTCAGGGCATCTGTTCCAGGGCATTTAAGCATGGAATGAGTTATTCCCTGTAGTTGGCGACTGACAAATAAAAAGTCGTCTCCTCGAATGGCCTCAAAAACGGGGGTGTCCCCGCATGAGCTGCCCCTGGGTGACAAACAAAATTACACAGGGGACTTTCTCCCCGTCCCCCTTTATCATCAAAAAACGTTTTAAAGGGTTTTTCTGTTCATACAGTCCCGGGTTTAAAATGTGCCGGCTGGAATTCCCAAAGGGTGGGAAAAATGCATATCAAGGTGTTGGTGGGGGCCGGGTTTTCTGCCCCCAACTCGAGGAGGGTGTTCCTTGGGGTTTGGGAGGGAAAGGGTGAAATTCCCGGGACAGTTTCTGGGCCCTTTTCAGAATCTTTGAAGAAACGTGGGAAAACTTCAGGAACCCCTTTTTACAACCAGATTTAACACATGTGTAAAAGCAGGGCGATGGACCATCCCCCCCCGGGCAGCGGGACACCATGTTTTCTCCCCAAGGGCCGTCACCATGGTTCCCATTTTCAGTTGGCGGGAGAAAGCCAACATTTGATTTTGCTGGGTAAAGTGGGCAGTTTCCCCCCCTTTTTTTACTTCGTTTTTGCCCAGGCAAAACCCCGGTTTTGAAACCCCGGGGGCCCCCCGCTGTGCCCTTTCACAAAAAGGGGATGTGGAGCTTTCCTGTGGGGGGCTGGAAAGGGGGTGGGGGTGGAGGAGGGGCGGACATTGTCGCAGGGCCACAGTTTGACAAAGTGGAGGAGAAAAAGGGGATCTCCTGCCCAAATTTTTGGGGGTGTGCCTTGGGGAGGAAGCACATTCGACCCGTGAGCCCTAAAGGACATGTATTTGGGCCCCGACCCTAGTTTTTCGCTCCCCTGTCAGCGCTGCTGGGGCCCCCCTTTGGGAAAAAAACCGATAAGCTCCCGGACTGGCCCACCCTTTTGTTCTTCCCTTTTATGGGGAAATGGGGTATGGCCTTTTTAGAAAAGAAATTACCGCTTGGAACTCTCCATCTCGGTCGGACAATAAAATTTGTTCCCCCGAAAAGGGGGCAGAAATTTCCCCCATTTGGAAAAGGGGGGGAAATGTAGTACCCAAAAAACTTTGGTAGGGAAAATGTTTTAGCTTCCCGCACCTTTGGATGGTTGGGGCGCATACTGTTGTCTCTTTGCAAAAGCCCGCTGAACAACTTCCGGGGCCAAAGGGTATGGGGGAGCAGGAGCATTTTGGCCCCGGGGGATGATGGGAAAGAGAAAAAGCTCCCTTCTGCCCGGGTGGGTGGAGCCTAGACGGGCTGCGGGCTGGTGCCACTGGGCGTTTGGCTGCTGTTGCTGCGCGGCGGATGGACACAAATTGAGCCCTTTTTCTCCAGGCCAGGATGGTGACGCTGCATGTGTTGAGCAGGGGCGTGGTGCCAACGCTGTCCCGGCCTCTTCACTTTCTGCACAGATTTACTTACCCATACCCCCTTCACTTGGGCACAAAAGAACTGCCACACCGCCCGAGTATTTTTGATTTTACCCCCAATCTTCACTAGTAACTACTGATTCGCTCGTGACCCCCTGTCCCGTACTTTTTGGGACCTGTAAGCGGGTTTTCTCCCCCCGTGGAAGTTGGCCCCCGCCCTAACACTGTGCTACCTGCTGATCCGGCCACAAAACCCCACTTGTGGCTGCGCCGCTGCCGACGCGCAAGCAAACACCCTCTTTCCTGCGATATAAAAGCCTTGCTTCCCCCGGGTCCCAAGTGTGGTCGGCAAATCTATCGATTTTGTGTTTCATGTCACTGCTGTCCCACACCGGTTTTGGGGCATGCAGAGGTCCCCCTCACAACAGACCCCCCCTGACATCTCAAATCTTACTTTGCCCCCTCTGCAAGAAGCAGGGATTTGGCCCTTTTTCTTTGCTGCCAAAGCGCTGACTGCCCCCCTCAAATTGTTCATCCTCGCTTATAGGGGCCTGAGCCCGACCACATAGTGATCTCGGTGAGTGAACCGGAGGGGACAGAGGCAGGTTGAGGGCAGGGGGGGCCGTGACCGTCCTGGGCCCGCCAATAAGGGTTGTGTCTGACGTTCCCCAAGACTCTTGGCGGGGGGTTTTCAGATGTATTGTTGGAAGTGGATGACCCATCAACCAATCAAAACCATTGGTTGTGAAAACCACTGCCGCTAGATACGGGGCGTTGGGGGCCTCACGAGTGCCCCCTGCTGCGCGTCCCCTTGCTGTGCTGCAACTGGGGCCTGCCAGGAAAGTTTTGCCACTGCCACTCGCAGGTGAAGAGCCCCGCCACCCTTGTCTGACATACTGTTTTTTTCTAAAAGTACAAAAATGTTTGATTTGGGAAAATTATTTTAATATAAACACACCCTGTATTTGACTCAAATGAAGCCCCCCAAGAAGCATGGGTAACTTTTGGATATAAATTGCGCTCCCCAAAGGGCCAGGAAAAATTTACTTTTTTGGGCCCTTTAAAAACACTGTGTATTTTACTGAATTAAAAGCACAAAAGGGTTTAAAAACCTTGGATAAATTATGCTACAGGCAAAATTTCTTCTTTGGCGGTGAAAAAAAAAACGTTTCTTTTTGTGCCACAACAGCAGAAAAAATGCTTAATTAACCCGGGCTAAATTGCGCAAAAGAAATGAGAAACCAAAAATTACAGCTTTGTGCATTTTAAAAAATTTTGGCTGTTTTTTTCGGAACAGAAACAGAAAAACTTTTAATTAACCTTTGGTTTAAATTATCTACAGGGGAAAATTGCTTCTTTGGAGGTGAAAAAGAAAATTTTTTTAGTGAAAAAAAACAGCTAACCACATTAATTAACCCCTGGATTAAATTCGCAAAAAAAATGAGCAACAAAAATTACCAGCTTTTGTACATGTTAAAAAGGCGTGTATTTTACGGTCCAACAAAAGAAAAACTTTTTAATTAACCTTCGGTTAGGTTTGCTAGGCAAAATTGTTTTTGGCGCTGAAAAAGAACGTTTCTTTTTGTGCCCAACACAGAACAATGCTTAATTAACCCCCGGATCTAAATTCGCAAAAAAAAATGGCAACCAAAAAATTTCCCCTTTGTAGCGTGTTAAAAAGGCATGTATTTTACGGTAAAACAAAAACAGAAAAATTGTAATTAACCTTAGTTTTTTGAATTATGTAAGGCAAAAATTTTTTTTTCTGGCGGTGAAAAGAAAGTTTCTTTTATGACCACAAAACAGAACAATGCTTTTAATTAAACCCCCGGATCTAAATTGGGCAAAAAAAATGAGAACCAAAAATTAAGCTTTGTAGCATGTTAAAATGGCATGTATTTACGGGAACCACAGAAAAACTTGTAATTAACCTTCGGTTATGAGTTTTTTGCTACAGGGAAAATTTTTTTCTTTGGCGGTGAAAAAGAAGTTTCTTTTTTTGACACAACCAGAAAAAATGCTTAATTAACCCCCGGGTCTAAATTGCGCAAAAGAAATGAGAAAAAAAAAAATTACCAGTTTGTAGCATTTAAAATGGCGTGTATTTTACGGAACAGAACAAAAAAAAAACTTTTTAATTTAAACCCTTTGGTTTGAATTTTTCTACAGGAAATTTGCTTCTTTGGAGGGGAAAAAGAACGTTTCTTTTATGACCACAACAGCATAACCCACTTAATTAACCCCTGGTCTAAAACCAAAAAAAAATAGCACCAAAAAATTTCCCGTATGTGCATGTTTAAAATGGGGTGTATTTTACGGGCACAACAACAGAAAAACTTTAATTAAACCCTTTGGTTATGAGTTATGAAAGGCAAAATTGCTTTTTTTGGGCTGAAAAAGAAGTTTCTTTTAGTGACCCCAAAAAGCAGAACAATGCTTAATTAACCCCTGGATCTAAATTGCGAAAAGAAAAGGCAACCAAAAATTCCAGTTTGTGGGTTAAAATGGCATGTTTTTTACGGTACACAAAAAACAAAAAAACTTGTAATTAACCTTCAGTTTGAATTATGCTACAGGCAAAAATTTTTTCTTGGCGGGGAAAAAAAAAGTTTTTTTGTGCCACAAAAAGCAGAACAATGCTTAATTAAAACCCCCCGGTCTAAAATTGTGAAAAGAAATGAGCAACCAAAAATTTCCGCTTTTTACATGTTAAAAGGCATGTATTTTACGGTAACAAAAAGAAAAAAATTTTTAATTAACCCTTTGGGTTATGATTATGCTTCAGGGAAAATTTTTTCTTTGGTGGTTTAAAAAGAACGTTTTTTAGTGACCCAACAGCAGAACAATGCTTAATTAACCCCTGGATCTAAATTGCGCAAAAGAAATTTTGGAAACCAAAAAATTTCCCGCTTTGAGGTGTTAAAAAGGCGTGTATTTTACGGAAACAGAACAACAGAAAAACTTTTAATTAACCTTCGGTTATGAATTATCTACGGAAAATTTCTTCTTTGGAGGTTTTAAAAAGAAAAGTTTTTTTAGTGACCAAACAAAATAACAAACCTTAATTAAAACCCCGTATTACATTTCGCAAAAGAAAAAAACAAAAAAAATTTCCCCTTTGTAGCATGTTAAAATGGCTTTATTTTAGGTACAAACCCAAAAGAAAAAAATTTTAAAATTTAACCTTCGGTTATGAGTTATGCTACGGCAAAATTTTCTTTGGGCCCGAAAAAGAAAGTTTCTTTTTGTGACCATAACAAGCAGAACAATGCTTAATTACCCCTGGTCTAAATTGCGCAAAAAGAAATGAGCAACCCCAAAAATTTTAAAAGGTTTTGGATTTTAAAAAACGCTGTTCTTTAAATGAATACAAACAGGAAAAAATTTTGGGTTACCCTTTATTTTCAATGTGCTGAAGAACTAGCAGTGCATTAAAATGTAAATTTCACTGCATTTGCAAAATGGCTCGTCCTAAAAACCCCACAAAAAACGAATTAGAACGTAAGGAAGCATCCCTGAGAAATTTGGGCCCCCCCCCCAAAAACGCTGTAAAAAAATGGTTTTTTAGTATCAGCTATAAAGCAGCGCAAACCACCTTCCCTATCGTACGTGGGCGGTATGAGCTCCCAAAAGTCGCGCCCGGAAAATTTTTGTGCTTTCGTCACAAACCCCCGGTCTTGATTGGGGTTATCTCTGACATTCATGCCTAGCCCTTCTTCCCCCCAGAGTTTTTTTTCCCCAAGAACGGCTGTGCTCCACCATTTTATCAAAACAAAACAGTTTTGTTCCCGCGAAGCACC
This sequence comes from Phyllomedusa bahiana, assembly GCA_025379985.1. Taxonomy (NCBI): domain Eukaryota; kingdom Metazoa; phylum Chordata; class Amphibia; order Anura; family Hylidae; genus Phyllomedusa; species Phyllomedusa bahiana. Next base: position 28,099 of record JAODAL010036970.1, read on the forward strand.
CCAAACTTCGACTTCGTTCAGAATCGAAGTTTTCCTGAAATTCTAAACGAATTCCACTTCATTAGAATCGATTCGCCCATCTCTAATAATAACATGGTGCATTATCTGTCAAGTTTAGTTTTGCTACATCTATATATTGCTTTTATAATTACCCCTTCCTGATAGCAGTCATAATAATATGGATCTTTTAATTTTTCTTCCTGCCTTTATTTTTCCATCTACATAGATTTATGAGGGCTTTTATTTTGCAGGACAAGATGTACTTTCTAACGGTGTAATTGAGCATATCCTAGAATATTTCATCATATTTTAGTACTGTAAAAAAATCCAAACATATTCTGCAACAAGTAATTTTTATTTGTTCTTCCACCCATGGCCTGAATGCGGATGCATTTTTTGCAGGCTGAAGTTTACATTTTACTAGTACAATTTTGGGATAGATGCAATTTTTTTATCACATTTTATTCCAATTTTAGGGGACGTGAAATGACCAAAAAAAACATGCAATTTTGCGGTTTGAAATTTTTGTCTTCCACAGTGTTCAGCAAACAGAATAAATGATGTTATATTTTAATTATGTTATAGCGGACTTTTACGAACTCGGTGATATCAGTTAAATTTTTACAGCTATAATACATAGCACTATATTACTAACAAGTAAAAAAAAACAGTAAAAGTAAAAAATAAAAGTGAAAGTAAAATAAGTAAAACCACACACAAATAAGTAAAATAAAACATGCACACCACTCTTTCCCAATTACAAATGGAAATTGTCCTCAAAGAGATCAAAAATAAAAAAGTACATATGCTTGATATCACCACGTGCAATGACAGAATACCGATTTTTGTTCATCCCATAGCACATTAAATTAAATAAAAAGCAGTCAAAAAGTCATTAAAACGCCAAAGCAGTACCTCAGTTTTTCTCTAAAAAAAAGTCCTTACAAACCTCAGTATATGGAGAAAAAAGGTTATGGCTATTAGAAGATAGCAATGCATAAATATTATTTAACCCCTTAAGGACCCGGCGTTTTTTTTGGGTGACACGTTCATTTTTCCCTCCTCGCCTTCTGAAAGCCATAACTTTTTTATTTTTCCACCTACATAGACATATGATGGCTTTTATTTTGTGGAACAAGATGTACTTTCTAATGGTGTTATTCACTGTACTATAGAATATACTGTGCAACCGCAAAAAAATTCCAAGTGGGACAAATTGTGAAAAAAAACGTATTTTCGCCATGTTTCTGGGTGTTTTTCTTTTACGGCGTTCAATCTTCAGTAAATATATGTGTTATCTGTATTCTACAGGTTGTTATGCATCTGCCAATACCAATCATGTAGCGTTTCCGTTATGTTTTAATACCGTAAAAAAATTCAAAACAACTTCTATTTTTTAAATTTTGTGCGATCAATTTTTTTGTACTAACACCTACAGACATCAGTGAGTGGGCATTTTTTTCGGGCTGAAGTGTAATTTTTATCGCTAGCAGTTTGGAATGCATGCGACTTTTTTGATCATTTTTATTCCATTTTTGAGTGACGTAAAATGACCAAAAAAAGCCGCAATTTTGCCGCTTGGAATTATTTTTCTTCTACAGTGTTCAGCATACAGGATAAATGATGTTATATTTTAATAGATCAGACTTTTTCGGATGCGGTGATACCAAATATGTGTAACTTTTTTATTATTTTAATGATTTTATTTGTAAAATGGGGAAAGGGAGGTGATTTGAACTTTTAATACTTTTTTTTGTACTTTAAAACTTTATTTATTTATTTTTTTCACTGAACTTTTGCCCCCCTTGGTGCTTAACCCTAGGGGCGCGATTTTTAAAATGCAGCCTAAGGGCTTGCAAGCATTGGGTTCACAAAGTGGCGGTTTCCCCACTTCCTTCTACGTCCGGAAGTGGGGCAAATGGAAATGTAAGTGACGGGAGCCTTCAAAGGGCTCCCCACCCACCGTGCCCCGATCGTCGATCCCCGCGCAAGGCGGCCGATGCCCCTAACGTCGGTGCGCGGCACCGATGTATTTAGTAAGCGCCAAGGCATCTTTGCCGCGTTTTCGACGGGTTTTAAACAGCGCCGCGGGCGGCGCCACCCCCCGGCGCTTTTCTCCGGGTTTGGGGGCAAAACCCTAACACGGGCGGCTGGGGGGGGGGGGGGGGGGTCGCGGGCTTTCCCCCCCTGCAAAACCCCTTAGCGGCCCTGGGACGTATCTACGTCCGGGGTCTTAAGGGGTTTAACAATAAAAAAACCCTTTAAGAAAAAAAAGAATTCACCCTATATTAATTGGGTATTGCGTGTCATTCGCCCCAAAGGGGAAAATAAGTTTTATCAAATGGTGATCTAAAAAATTTTTAAACATCCAGGATTTTGTTTTTTTCCCCCCTGCCTTAAAAAGGATTTAAAGGAGATCGGTTTTCCCCTTTTAAAATGGGTTAACAATAAAAATTTTAAAACTCTCCCACAAAAAACAAGCCATACACAGATATATAAAATAAAAGGTCTCTCAGATGATGGTGATGTAAAAAACACAGTTTCTTTTTTAAATTAAAGTGTTTGCATTATTTAAAAAGCTTTAAAAAAAAAAAATTTTTTCTTTAACTGAGTGGTCCGCACCGGGTGGAAAAAATTTTCTATTTATTATTAACTGGGTGGAAACAACAAGGTTTTGGGAAAAAAAAAAAACCCCGGTTTATTAAAAGATTTAATAGGTTTTTAAAGTAATGATTTTTATGGTATACCTAGTCATTTAAAAAATTAAAAACCCAAATTAAAAAAAATTAAGCATAAGTTCAATTTATTAAAAGGAGAAATTTTGTTTTATTTTAAATTTTTTAATAATGTAATATCAAATCTGATTATGTTAAGACCATTCGGGAAAGAAGTGTTAGGACAAAATCCAAATCCCTCCCTATTTAATAATCCCCGTTCAATCCCACCTCTAGCGGGTTTTTTTAACCCCTTTTCCAATGCCAGAATTTTAAAGATGTTATACTCCCCCTGTTCCTTAAAAAAATGTTTTGTACATTAGAGGGTTCCCATTTTTTTAATTAACTCATCTCTTGTGTTCTGCATCCTATTTTTTAGTTTTCTTGTTGTGAACCCCGACAATATTTTATTGCATGGAAACATTCAACAAAATTATCACTAGGATGTGTTACAGTTGAAAAATTTTTAAAAAGATATGGTCTCTCCTCGATTCCCTTTAATCTCTTTGATTATTAGCAAATTTGAAAAAACACTGCAGGTTTTATTTCCCAATTTTAAAAAACACAACCAAACCCCAAGTTTCCCTGATCTTTTTTCACAGCCCCGGGAACTAAAAACGGGTTTTAAAAAACTCCCTCTAGGGATTTTCTATAAGAATCTGCCCCTCTTTAAAAGAGTAATCGAAAAAAGTGTATTTGTTCTAAGTGGGTAAGTTTTTATTATGTGTTTTTTTTTTGAAAATTTCTTTTTTATTGTTTTGGTGCTTTTTTTTTTTTTTTTTTTGGGAATGAGTATCCCCCTTTCGTGTTTTTTTTTTACTTTTTTCCCGTTCGGCAACTTTTGGGTAACCCCGTCCGGGGCTAATTTTTTTCCCTTCCCCCCAAAAAATTTAAAGTTCCTTAAAAGAAAAATTTTCCTGCCCTTTTAAAATTTTCCCCTATGGAATGGTTTTAATTTAGAATGGGGGTTTGGCAGGAGTTTGCCCTAAAAAATTTGTATTCCTGCTGTTCTTTCCAAAAAGTACGGGAAATTTAAACGAATTTGTAAACGTATCAGCCTGTAAGTTAAAATCCAGTTTGAATATATCCTGGAAACCCTTTTTACTGAAAAATTTTTAAAGTTGCGGGAATTTTTATTTAAAGTGGACAAAGTGGGGCACGGCCCGCTTGGTCCCCAGACCAAATGATCACAATGTCCTCCATTTTGCGGCCTTTTCCCACACGGGGGTCCCTGAAAGGGGTTATATTTAAAAAATTTTTTTAAATCCCCCCCAACCACCCACAAAAATGTTGGCAAAAGAGGGCGAAAATTTTGCTCCCATGAAGCCCCCCTTTTAAAAAAGAAGTCCCCATTAAACAAAAAAAAATTATGTGACAAAAGGTTTTTGTATACTTCAAAAAATATACTCCTTCAAGTTTGAGAAAAAATTGGAATATTTCTCTAAAAAATGACCAGAATTTTAAAACCCTGGTGATTTTGGTTTAAGGAATAAAATGTTTCCCACATCACATAAAAATCCAGGAGTCTCCGGTCTCCATTCTATAGTCTCAATTACACTCAAAAAAAAATGTTTGGAGTCTTTTAAAAAAAACCCGGGACAAAAAGGGGCCAACTGGTTGAAATAAAGAATCCCCCCATTGACAAAAAATTTCATTCATCGACCCAATTCCGCCACAATGGGCGCATGGGAGGGGGGAACCGCTTTTTTATGTAATTTCGGCAATGAATGGAAAAATGGGCATAACGGGGTATTTTACTTCAAAAAAAACCCTTTTCCCGTTGGTTGAAAATCCCAATTGGACTAGCCTTCATTTAAAATTTTCTCTCAAAGTCTTTCCGAAAAATTTTGTTGGGTCACATCGAAATTTTCCTGTATGTATTGATCAATGTAAATTTCATTTAACTGTATATACAGTCCAGTATTAAAAAGGGAAAACAACCCCGAGCCCCCCCTTTGTCACCCTGTTAATGGTTAAATCTGAGTGGTTTCGTAGATTCCAAATTGCTTTTCTTTCTAATTTAGACAAATTATCCCGCCGTCTATTTGGTGTCTGTGAATGCAAATCTATCAACTCCCGTTGCCAACACTAAAAATCTACAACACTTCATACGTACTTGCACGGATAAAAAAAAGGATTAGTACAAAAAATTTTTATCTGACTTGTTGAAAAAAAATATTTCCCCTTCGATTCTAATTGAAACAAATCTCTCTGAGTGACTGTTCCTTTTAAAAAAGAAATGAACGGGAATCATTATTTTTGCACCATATTTACCCCCCATGACTGTTTTTTAGATGTTTTTCTCTGAATAAAAAAAATACTTTTTTACCATAAACGTTTTTTACAAAGCTTAACATCGAAATAGTACATTTTTACATTAATATGTGATGTAGGGGCAAAATTAAACCCCCCCGGGGGAAAGAACTGCAATTTCTGACTCCGAGAAAAAACATAAGACGACAGTTAATACTTATTTTCTTTTTTGGTTCTCTTTTTTGGCTACTTTGGGAGGTTGGTTTTTTCGGTGCTTTTGCCCCTCTTCTACATCTTTTTTTGTTTATTTCTGTTTTTATTTTTTTGCCCATCTTTTTAAACATTGCGAGGCCCAAATTTGTGCTGAAGTCCCGGGTAAGCATCGGTCTCATCTTTACACTCCCCCCCATCTGAGCTACCCTTTTTCAATTGAACTGAAGCTCACTCTCTATTATATTTCTGTATTTAAAATTTTTTCCCAGAAAACGAGGTTTTTTAAGGATAGATTAGGGGTTAAATTGTACTTCCCAATTAAACCCCTTGGTATCACATCCCTTTTGGGAAAAATTTAAAATTCGTGTATTTAGACTTTTTCATAGCAACTTGTAGCTTCTAATTTAAACTTTTTTTTTTAATTTTCACCAAAACCTGCTTTTTTCAATTCAACAAAAGGGTTTGGAGAGTGCTTTGTATTTCTTTTTTTTTTCCCTTTTTTTCCTTAATGAAATTTTTTCTAAAAATTTTAAATTTAATTTCATGAGTTGTAGGGGCAATTTTGAAAGGATATCATTCACTTTGTCATGTTTTCCCCATTTCCAAGGGTTTGGGGTTTTTAACAGTAAAACGGGGGGATCTGCGTTTTTTCTGTTAAGTGGGAAAAAAATTAACCCCCCCAAGGTTTAATTTTTTAACAAAAATTATTTTTAGGCAGTTTTTGGAAAATTTTATATTAGAATATATTTGACCGCTTGGAAAATGTCCCCACCTTTTGTTTAATTTGAAAAAAATGGGTTTTGGGGTTAAAAGTGGTTTTTAAAAGGGCAATTTTTCTATGAAAAATTTAAAATACCCCCGGTTTTGATTTTTCCCAAAAGGGGTTTTTTCCAATGGGGGAAGGGGAAGTCATTTCAACCCTGATTATCCAAAAAACCCCGTTTCTGGAAAAATTCTAAATATGAAATTTGAGAGTGAGCTTCCCGTTCAAATTGAAAAGGATAGCTAGTGGAGTGTCAGAAGATAGAGACTTGAGCTGTACCCGGCACTTTAGCACAATTGGGCCGCAATGTTTAAAAAGATGGAAAAAAATAAAAAAACAGAAAAAAATCAAAAACGATGTAGAAGAAAGGGGGGCAGAAAACACCGAAAAGCCAGACCTCCAAAGAGCCAAGAAAAAGGAACCAAAAAAAAAATAAGTAGTTAACCTGCTCTTATGTTTTCTCGGGTCAGAATTGCATTTTTCCCCCGGGATTGTTTTTTCCCTCATAACTTTTTAAAGTTTGATACTATTTGCGTTTTTAATCGCTTTGTAAAACGTTGATGGTAAAAAAAGTTTTTTTTTTGATTCGAGAATAATCTAACACGTCATGTGGGGGTAATGAGGGGGAAATTTTTTTGTTCCTTTATTTTGGAAGCGCTCAAAGGGGTTTGTTAAATTTGTTTGAAAGGTTTATTTTGTAAAAAATCAATAATTTTTTAGAAATTTTTTTTTTCCGGGGGTGTTGAAAAAGGGAAGATTTCAGGATGTTGGGAACGGGAAATGTGATTTGTTCACGACCCAAATTTAAACGGCGGGTTTTGTCAAAATTTAAAAGAAAAAATTTGGAAATTGAAAATTTAATTTAACCCTTGAAAGGCGGGGGTGGTTTCCCTTTTAACGGGTGTTATGTTAAAAAAATTTTTCTATCTTCAAAATACAACGGAAATTTACATGTGGGGAAAAAGAAATTTTTCGGGGCTTTTTAGTTTTAAATGAAGGTCTGCATTGGTTTTCAAAAAAACGGAAATTTATTTTTTGAATTAAAAACCCGGTTAAAAACCGATTTTCCATTCTTGGAAAATTTTTAAAAAAAGGGTTCCCCCCTTTATGGAATTTGGTGGAAATTGGGTCGATATGGAAATTTTTCAACTTTTTTATTTAACCAGGGCCTTTTGTCCGGGTTTTTTTAAAAAAGACTCCAAACTGTTTTTAGTGTAATTGAGGACTATAAAGGGACCGGAGTACTCCTGGGTTAATGTGAGTGGAATCATTCTATTCCTGTATACCCATCCCAGGGGATAATTGCTGTGTCTTTTTTTGGAAAAATTCCCAATTATTTCCCAAACTTGAAGGAGTATATTTTTGAAGATACAATACCCATTGTCACATAATTTTTTTAATTTTTTTAAAGGAGACTTCTTTTTGCAAAAGGGGGGGCTTTCCCTGGGAGCAAAATTTTAGCCCTCTTTTGCCAACATTTTTTTGGCGTGGTGGGAGGAGTGTAATATAATTTCAGATGATAACCCTTTATGTCGGACTGTGTGGTACGGCCGCTATATGGATTTACATTGTGAACATTTTGGGCTGGGGGCCAAAGGGGCCCCTGCCCCCCTTTGTTTTGCATTTAAAAAAAATTCCCCCAACTTAAAATTTAAGTAAATTTAAAAAGGTACTTTTATTTCTGGATTTAATTTATTTGGGTGTTTGTTAAAAATTCGATAAATTCCGTTTTTTTAGGAAGAAACGAGGGGTACTATTCTTAGGGCAAACTCCTGCCACCCCCTTTCATCAATTAAATCCATTCCGGGGGAATTAATGGGCTAGGGAAATGTTCCTAGGGGAAATTTACATTAGGGGGGGAAGAAAGATATGGAGCGCCCCGTGTCGGGGGTTACCCAAAATGGTGCTCGAACGAGCAAAAAATATAGTAAAAAATAAATACAAAGGGGGATAACATTCACAAAAAAAAAATTAAAAAAATAAGACCCCTTCCAACTTTTGTTACTAAATTTAGTGAAAAATTCTTCAAAATAAAACATCATAAATAAATATTACCCCTTTAGAACAGTGACATTTGCGGGTTTCTCTTGAAAGAAGGGGGCAGATTTTTCTAGTAGAAAATTCCTAGCCTAGGTAGTTTTTTATCTTGAGTCGTTAGCTGTGAAAAAAGATCAGGAAACTTGGTTTTGGGTTGTCGTGGTTTCTTTTAAATGTGCAAATAAAACCCAACGCAGGTTTTCAAATTTGTAATACCTCAAAGAGATTAAAGGGGAACTGAGTGAGAGACCATATCTTTTTTAAAAAATTTATAACGTAACACATCCTATGGATATATTGGTTGAATGTTTTCCAGTTCAATAAACGATATGTGGATGCACAACAAGAAAACAAAAAAAATAGGGTGATGAACACATTGAATGCAGTTTAATTTTTAAAAAAGGTTTAAACCGTCTAATGTTCAAAAAAAATTTTTGTAAGGAAAAATGGGGGAGATATAACATCTTTAAAATTCTCAGGCATTGAGAGGGATTAAAAACAGCTAGAGGGGGGTGATTGGAGACGGGCATTATTAAATAGGGGGGCATTTTTGGATTTTTGCCGAAACTTCTTACCCCAAGGTCTAAAAATAGATCAGATTTATATTCATTTTTAAAAAATCTTAATAATAAAACAAAATTTCTCCTTTTTGATAAAGTGAACATTATGTTCTTTTTTTTTTTATTATTTGTGTTGTAAAGTTTATTTAAGGATGACGTAAGTATGCGGGGGGTTAAAAACTAGTTCGTTGTATAAAGTTTAAAACCCCCGATTAAGATCTTTTAAAATTTGAAAAAGCTTGGTTTTTATCCTTGCAGCTTCTTGTCGTGTGTTTTCCACTTTCTGTGTTTGGAATAAAAAGTATTGAAAAATTTTATCCAAACCCGGGGGGATCTCTTCATTGTTAAAGATTCCGTCCCAGCTGTTTGGGATCCTGCACGGGAGCGGTGAGCTGTTTCCTTCTCACGTTTGCCTTCATTAAAAAATCTATAAATTGGATAATGCTGTAATTGTATCAGCCTTCTGAGTAAAGCTTAGTTGTCATTTATACCGCACAGTGACCACTGTAATAAATCAAGATAAGAAACACAACCAGAATTGATGTATTTAGTGATGTATTTTGCCTCCCAAAATCATTTATAGAAAGTCATCAAAGCTTCTTTTTAATTTCAAACGTACAATGGAAAGTGTAACTTCCTGTGAAAAAAAAAACCCTTTTCAGTTCAAAAAACAAAAAAAAAATAAGTTTTGGTGTAGAATAGATACTAAAAAACGAATTTTTACAACACATTTCATGTTAAAGGGGGGGATTCAATGGTAGGGACAAATACCGGGGTTTTTTTCCGACCGGTATTTGTTTGTTTTTTACCCCCCCATGGCCGTGGGGGGGACAGCTTTTCCCTCCACATGAACGAGAAAAGCCCTTCCCCCTTACATTACAGCACAAAATTCCCCCAAAACCGGAGAATTAAAATGCTTTTAGAATGTGTTGCGGGGGACCCGGGGGGAAAACCCGGCACTGGGAACTGGCACTGGTTTTCCCCTAGAGCACCATTGTGCTAATTTTTAGGCGGTTTTTAAGGATCGTCAAACGCAAACCCCTGAAAAAAAAGGCGAAAAAACCCTTGCCGTGGGGACTCCCTAAAAAATGATAAAAAATAAAAAAAACTTATAAAAATTGTTTGTGTACAGACCCACAAGTAAGTTTTCATTCTATAACACCCCAAAACTCTGTAAAAATTAATGAGGAAATTGCCAAAATGAATACACCCCTAGATAAACTTCATCTAGGGGTGTAAATCCCTAGAAATCCAAAATGGGGTGACTTCTGGGGGGTTTCACCGGTCTGTGTTTCAAAAACCAAATATAGTTCCCTCCCTTGTGCGGCCTGCCATGCACTTCCAAAAGCGGTTACACCCACATATAGGGTTTTGCCGAACTTGGAATACCTTGTAACAAATTTTGCATTTTTTTGGAGGATTGTATGTGAAAATGAAACCGTTTCAGCTAAATTTACATATTATTGGAAAAAAAATAGTTTTCCATTTTCACAGCCTAATGCTTAAAAAAATCTGTGAAACATCTGTGGGGTCGATATATTCATACAATCCATGAATATATTTCTTAAGGACTGTAGTTTCCCAAATTTTTATTAAGCACCTTCAGCTGTCTGCAAACTTGAGAAGACGCCTAAAAGATATCCTATTGAAAATGAGAGCCCAAAATCCAGTAGGTGCTCATACTATTCTAAAGGTTATGATTGAGTCAAATAGTGCACTAAGGCTACATATTGAATATTTCTAAAAGTGGCAGAATCAGGTGAAACAATTTTGAGCTGCATTTTCTTGGTATCATCTACTTTGTTCCAGTAAATAGTAAACTGAAAATCTGCAAAAAAGTGTATTACTAACCTAAAGCACAATGTGTTAGGAGAAAGCAATCTTGAATCACATGAATAGGTAAAAGTATCAAAGAGTTATTCCCACATAAAGTGGCTTCTCTGATTTAAAAATGGGGCTCTGTCATAAACATCACAACTGGCTGCAGTGTTAAAGGGTTAAAAAAAATTTTTTATTTACATATATGGTAATTCCCCCTAGGGTACTTGACCACTAGGGGAGGAGGGGGCCTTAATCGTTAGTACACCCACAGAAGGGCATGCAAAGATTACGGTTTTAAAACTTCCTGCTAGAGGCTTTTCCAGGCGCCATTGTAATGGATCGGCACCCTGTGATTTTCTGCAGAGCTGGCGATCGCAGTGAGAAATGGTGCCCAGCATGGTTTCTTGTTTATTTAGATGCTGCGGCCGCTATTGCTGCACCTTCAAAAGTGATAAACAGCAGGGAACAGAGCCAACTCCATTCCCTGCTGTTATTGGCTGGTGTTAGATGTAATAAGCAACAAATACCAGTCTTCTAATTCCGCAACATAGAACCTTACTGACACCAGGACATATGGACATGTCTTTTGTTGGTAAGGGGTTAATACTTTATGTGAGGGTAACTCTACTTATATGTTTGAGTAAGGTATAATATTTGTATCTGCTGGTTGATCCCTACAAATCACAATGTTGTGGCTCATCCTAAAGAAACTTAACTATTGAAGATGATACAAAAAATTGCTGATAAGAGAGACAATGCTTAAATGAGTTTTCCCACTCTTAAAGGGATTTTCTCACTAGACTGTTTCACTGAGTCACAAGCAGTTGTACACTCACTCTGTTTCCTTAGACTGTGAGTGGTTCTATAGCAGTGATTAGCATATTTAGTTTCTATGTAAGTAGCTGAGATATTACACTGACAAGTGCTGGAGATATTATCTCTTCAGTAAACACAATGTATATGTGCTGTGACAACTAAAAACAATGGCTTATCTGTAATCTTGTTAAAGGTAATTAGCTTGCTCAGAAGCTCAGTCTATCCATCGGGTGATGTCACTCCCTGCTTTAAGCTCTCTGCTGTAATCAGATACCAGCGTTACGGTCAGGGAACCAGGGAACTATAGAAACCTATGTGCACTCAGAGCACATAAAATGTCTCTCATTTCATGACTAAAATAGAAGCTATTGACCAATGTTTTTATAAACAGTCTTTATTTAACATCCCTTCATGTTGAAAGCTAATGTTTGTAGTGAGAAAACCCCTTTAATACCCTTTTTAAGCTATGTCTACCCAGCACTGGTTATTGGGCGGATTTTTGACAGATTCAGTATTTTGTTTACTCTACACAGCACAGATTTTTTCCGGTTAGTTTTGAAATTCAAACCTGTTGGATCTTCTGCAGGATTGCCACTAGATTCCCATACATTCAATGTACAGGGCTGATGGTAAATCTGAAAACCAACCGCGTTTTTTAGCGCAAATCATCAACAAAAAACATGGTCCAGCAATGTTAAAATGTTGGACGGCATTTTAGCATATGCTGTGTAGACATAGCCTTAGGCTCCCATTTTCTTGCGCATACAGTGGGTGGGTATACAGCATCCGGCTCCTATTACCAGCTGAGCCTGTTACAGAGACATTGATAATGAAGGGGTTGTGAAAATACAATGACACTGTCAAATAAGGATGTCTGGCTATAAATGTGAGCTAGCAGAGTTGTATTTATCATAAGAGGAGGATTCAAGTGAGAGAGAAAAGGTTACATGCCAAGACACAAGTGGAATAGATAGTAGGGCACTGACTTCCCTAGGCAGCACTGTTGCCCCTGCAACGGGGCACACTTGCCAACTCTCCTCGACCACTGAGAGAGTCAGCAGGTCTTCAGGGCATTGAGTATGGTGCTTGGATGCTGCAGCTCAGATTTGGTGCCCACACCATCCATGGTGGGAACCAGTTGTAATGTACAGCTGGTTCCCCAAGCCACAGCATCTAGGTGATTGACAGAGAGAGGGGCTCCTTCTGTCACTCATGGGCACCAATGCAATGTTATCGCAGGGGGCCCATGATTACCATGGCAGTTGGAGAGCAATTAATTTTGTTACAGGTCTGCCATGTATAGCAACCTGTAAGACTCTGCCACAGACCAAGCCAAAATAGGCTGCCTGTAATACAAAGCAATACAGCAATATATTGCTGTGTATTATTGAAGCGATTAAGCGATTGCATAGTCTAGTCCCCCAAGACAATATTTAAAATTTTTAAAAGAAATAAAAAAACAATATAAAGCCACTAATTCCCCAATAAAAAAGCACATTATTTAAAAAAGGTACATGTAATAGACATTGCCATATCCCTAACAATCCAATTTATGAAATTATTGTTATTTTATCTATACAGTGAACAGTGTGAAAAATAAGAAAAAAAACTATACCAGAATTCCCTTTTTATCATCCGGTCTCACAAAAAATCGAATGAAAAGTGATAAAAAAAAAAAAAAATAATGTACCCAAAATAGTACCAATAAAAATGTAAATTAT
>JAODAL010036971.1:0-40995 GCA_025379985.1 Phyllomedusa bahiana
CGGGGGGTTTTTATGAGGTTTGGGGTTTATGCGGGGCCCGGGAAGGTATAGCATGTCCTAAAACAAAATGGGGTTGAAAGCCCCCCCTTTTTCCCTGGCATTTTTAAAAATGTGGGGGTCATGCGGGTTTTGGGGCCATCGGGGCCCAGGACAGGTATAGTCAATGTCCATGAAACTAAAATGGTGGTTGAAAGACTCCTTTTTCGGCACTTTTTAAAATTGGGGTTATGCGGTTTGGGGTCCATGCGTGGCCCAGGACAGGTATTCAATGTCCAGTGAAACTAAATGGTGGTTGAAAGACTCCTTTTTTCGGCACTTTTTAAATCTGGGGGTTTGCAGGTTTGGGGTCATGCTGGGGCCCAGGACGGTATATTCAATGCCCAGTGAAAGTAAAATGGTGGTTGGGAAAGACTCCTTTTTCCGGCACTTTTTAAATGTGGGGGTCATGCGGTTTTGGGGGCTCATGCTGGGGCCCCAGGACGGGTATTGTCAATGTCCAGTGAAACTAAAATGGTGGTTGAAAGACTCCTTTTTCCGGCACTTTTTAAATCTGGGGGTTATGCGGTTTGGGGCTCATGCTGTGGCCCAGGACAGGTATAGTCAATGCCCAAAGTGAAACTAAAATGTGGTTGAAAGACCCCTTTTTTCCCGGCACTTTTGAAATGTGGGGGTCATGCAGGTTTTGGGGGCTCATGCTTTTGCCCAGGACAGGTATAGTCAATGCCCAGTTCAACAAAAAATGGTGGTTGAAGATTTCCTTTTTTCCGGCACTTTTTAAATGTGGGGTCATGCAGGTTTGGGGCTCATGCTGGCGTTCCAGGACAGGGATTTTTCAATGTCCAGTTAAGTAAATGATGGTTTCTTTACTGCCTTCTGGCACTTTTTAATTTGGGGGTGATGCAGGTTTAAGGGCAGCTGTGGTACAAGACAGGGATAGTGAATGGTGTGTGAATTTTTTTCTGTGGCTTTTATAGCCAAAAGTGTTGTCCCTTTTAAGAGTAGCAGGTTCCATTTGACTGTTGGGGCTGTTAATTCCAGTTTTTCTCCAGCCCTGTTTGGGTGTAAGAATGAAGGTGTTGTTGCTCTCCATAGACTTTAATAGTCATCGGAGATGATCGACTATCGACTATCGAAAACTTATCGATGGTGGCCGACTATCGACTATCGATCGATGTCGATAGCCAACGTAATCGCTCAACACTAGTTAGGGGGAGATGATTTTTTTCGGTCGACTGGAAGGTGTTTGGGCCGGAGGAAAGGTCGTGGGAGCCGGAGGAGAACATCCTGGATCGGGGCCTCTTGTCTAGGTTTATGCGGGCCAGAAAGAGGGGGAGGCCAAAGGGGGGAGGTACTGTTACGGGTGTCATTGCGACCCCCGTGTCGGGTCACAGGCACACCCGCAACGCCGCAGCGCTCCTGTGTCCCACTTACCTTTCCACGCTCCTGTTTCCGTCCCGGCGCGCGCGCCACTTCAGCAAAAGTTAAAGGGACAGTGCACCGGTGATTGGTCTCACCGGGCTCTGACCCTATTTAAGCCCTGCCTCTTCCCTAGCACCTTGCCAAATCGATAGTGCCCTGTGCCTTGAGAGAAAGCATTCCAAAGTGCCTTGTTCTGATTTACCGTGTACTGTACCTTCTGCCTCTGTCCTTTGACCACGAACCTTAGCCGCCTGTTCTGACCTTCTGCCTGTCCCCAACTACGAGCCTGCTTTACGATTAAGTACCGCGCAACACCTAGGCTGCCACCGCAAGCGAGTCACGCCAGGGGTAGCGACCTGGTAGTAATCCGCCACAGCAAGTCCATCTCGCTTTGCGGTGGGCTCTGGTGAAACCGGAGCTACTTAGACTCCGCTCCCTAGCGTGGCTTACACCATCGCTTGTGGTGGTCCAGAGGATCCACTACCACATCCGTTACACTTAGGTTATAATGGGTCCCTGTCGCTCCTATTCTGATTGGCCAGGTTTGCCAAGCCCCCGCTAGCTCAACCAATCAGCTCTTTTCTGCATTTTTACTGTATTTTGAACTGTCCCGCCTTTAAATTTGATTGGTCAATTTCTTCTCCATAGTTTTCATGGGTCACTGGGCGCTCCTTTCTGATTGGCTGGTTTCTGCCGACCAATGAGAAGCGCTTACAGAATTTGAATTACTGTAGTCCCCAGCAATTTCCAAGATCCTAATTCCTGATGTTGCGCCGTTCTTGATTTTTGGAAAGTGATTTTTGTTTTATGGTTTTTTTTTTTGGAAGGTTTGAGCTCTTTTTCTGATAATTTTTTACACCTAATAAAAGCGATTTTTTTTTTAATCATACTCCATGCCGCACGGTGCTGAGAGCCGAGATTTCTTTTGCGATCTTCTATATGTTTCCTCTCATATTATGTTCTCGCTTCACTTCGTCTCCTCCGGCTCATTTAAATCAGCTTCAACTAGGTCTGCCTGTCGGAGCTGGCGAGCGCTGCAATGCGCCGCACTTTTCCGACCCGCGATCATGCATGCCTCGGAGTATTCGAATATGCCGCGTCCCGCCCCAGAATGCCCACACCACGCCCATTACACGCCCCTTCATGGCGCAGCCTTCGCCACTTTCGGATGCGCCTAACATCGCATCCATGCGTCCGATGAAGTGCAGAATACGCCAGAAATCGGGCACAAATCCCGTTCATACATGTCGCCCAATGTGTTCATTTTCACTTAGGGGTGTACTCACTTTTGTTGCCAGCGGTTTAGACATCGATGGCTGTGTATTGAGCTATTTTGAGAGCACACACAAATTACATGTTATATAAGCTGTACACTGACTATTTTACATTATATCACAGTGGGATATAGTTATTGTTGTCTCATGAATAGATATAATACAATATTTATAAAAAATATGAGGGGTATACTCACTTTTGCGAGACAACACACAAAACACACACTACATTTATATATATATATATATATTATATATTTATATATTTTATATTATACAGTCGAAACCAGAAGTTTACATACACTATATAAAAAGACACATATGCAGGTTTATCTAACTATCTGACATTAAATCAGAATAGAGATAATTTTTTAAGGCATTTTTACTGCTTTCTGCAAAGTCAAAAGTTTACACACATTTCATTAGTATTTAGTAGCTTTGCCCTTAAACTGTATGACTTGGGACACACTTTTTGGATATCCATCCAAACGCTTCTCACAATAGTTGGTAGGAATTTTGGCCCATTCCTCCTGACAGAACTGGTGTAACTGAGCCTTGTTTGTAGGTCACCTTGCTTGCACCTGCCTTTTCAGCTTTGCTCATAAATTTTCAGTAGGATTGAGATCGGGGCTTTGTGATGGCCACTCCAAAACATTGACTTGGTTATCCTTAATTCACTTTGAACCAATTTGGTAGTATGCTATTTTGAAGACCCATTTCTGCCCAAGTTTTAACTTCCTGGCTGATGTCTTGAGCTGTTCCTTGAGTATTCAAACATAATCTTCATTCCTCATGATGCCATCTAATTTGTGAAGTGCACCAGTCCCTCATGCAGCAAAACAACCCCACAACTTGATGCTGCCACCTCTGTGTTTCACATTTGGGATGGTGTTCTTAGGCTTCCAAGCTTCTCCCTTTTTCCTCCAAATGTAAAGATGCGTGTCATGTGATAAAATCAGAATAAAACACCCCACAAACTTTCTGTTGTTTCTTCATGGTGTTAGTGAGTGGAACTAACCTATTAATAAGTGCTGAGGCTTTTATTCATGTTTTGCATCTGTCCTACCTATTAACAGGAGGATGTATACCTATCTATCAGGGGGCATATATACCAACCTACTTACAAGGGGATTATATATGTACATGTCTACCTACATATGTCATATATACCTACCTGTCTTCAGGGGGATATAAACCTACCTATCTACCTACAGTGGGCATATATACCTACCAATCTACCTACAGGGGGGTGTATACCTACCTATTTACCTACAATGGGACATATATAATCACCTACCTGCCTATATGGAGAGATATACCCACCTATCTACCTATAGAGGGCATATATACCTAACCTACCCACAAGGGGTTACATACCTACCTATCTACCTACATAGACATATACCTACCTACCTACAGTGGGCCTACCTACTTAATGGGGGACCTATATACCTAGCCAACTACTTAATGGGGGATCTTTATACCTACCTGCCTAATTAGGGTATAACTACATAAAAGGGCTCCAACTTTCTTCCTACCTACTTTGGGGTGGTGTCTACCTATGATACAGTGACACAACACAAGACAAAAGCTGAGTGCACAAACAGGAGCCCCATAGCCATCTGGAGATACTTTTACTGCTAGAGGCAGACGGGGGTCATTATTACCATTTGGGGGGGTATGAATGGGGAGATACAGAGGTGGGAATTGGAAGGAAAGTGCTGGAAAAGTGAGGAGTCTACGATGTTTGTGTGATAAATTCTGCAGGGACGAGTCATATCTGGGAGAAGTCGTTCTGGCATTCTGAGTCAGATTAAGAAGAAAAGGGAAAGAGAATGACTCAGAGAAGATGTCTCCTGTGAGTCCCTTGATGTCAGGGGTCATTTTGCTTCTGTGTTGGATCAGTGCAGTGGTCACTATCATGTGATGGTGACCCTAGCTGCTGTCTTACCCCTGTGTGCTCTCTATATGGCAGTATTGTAGGGTATATTGGCACTTTTATAGTGGCAGCTTACACTTGTCACTGATTGTAAAAGTTAAGGCACGTCTTTCCCTGACCCTGTGATTAGGGTCTTCTCTGCCACTTTTACTATTTTGTTTGTGTTTATAGAGTTGTTTATTTTAAAAAGTGACAAAGTGAGTGACCAAGGCAAAACTTGTAGGTGGATATTGTACGTGGACTGTTTGGGTTTTTTTTTCCACAGCTGCTTTTTAGTCATAACTTATTCCACTAATATAAAACCCTCACACACCTTTATTGACAGAAAAGTAAAATAGTTTTGACTCTTAGAATATAGTAACATAAAATCATGATTTTTTTTTAAGTAACAGTTATGATTATGAGTGCGAGGAAGGCCTGCAAAAAGAGGTGCAGTGTGAAAAGTGTGGATGTGGCCTGTAAAACGGAGCAGCAAACATGGTGACAACCTGGGTAGCAAAAGTTCTAGCTATGCCACTGCTTACAGCAAGACATGCAACATGTCACATATATAAAATTGTCTGAAATTGGTTGGAAGAGTAGGACCAAGACTTCCAAATTCTACAGAACTGAAACCAATTGAACATCTGTGGGACCACCAAGATAGTTGTGTTTTCTCTGTGGATCCTCCTTTATCCACCCTCCAGCAACTGTGGTATACACTGCAGTCAGCATGGCTCCAGACATCTGTAACAATGCACCAGGACCTTATTGAGTCACTTTCAGCCCATCTTGCTGCTGTCTGTGCTGCACACGGAGGATACTCTGGATATTAGCAGGTGGTTATTATAATAATGTCACTTGACTGTGTATATGCATAGTATAGTCGTAGATGTGACGCTCTGGTGTAACCACACAAGAACACAATACCCCAATCTATGTTTTAAAACCCTTCTTCATGGGTTGATGTCCAAACATATAAACAATGTTCCTTATATAACCTCAGGATAGCACAGGAAGAAGTACATTTTCCTCTGCTACCATAAAAAGCTTCAAGGATTTTGAAACTGTTGGGAAGGGTCAGTAGGTGAAAAATGCAACTTAAATTTTAAGTGTAATGCAGAGAAAATGAAACTAGAGTTCTAGAGAAATGAAAATGAGCTAAAAAGCATTCACTTTCACTGGAGATTGTCAGATACAAGTCCCTACATTTCCATCAGTTGCTAAATGTCAGTTCAAAGAGTGTTTTGCTTCCTCATGTACACTGGTACACAATTATTAGGCAAATACTGTAAGTATTTTGACCGTTATCATATCATTATTTTTATACATATTTTACAAAATAAATTTATAAAATTGCTGTGCCTTTCAGCACAAAAAAATGCATCTAAAAACCTACCCAAAAAGCACCAAGCATTTTTGATGAGTTTTTGGATACATTTTTTTGTGCAGAAAGGTAGAGCAATTAATGCACAAAATCAATGCAAAAAATGCACCAAAAAAACGTTACATTTGAAAGTACCCTAAGCTGTATAAACTTAAATGCTATTGAATTGAAGCATATCAGGTGATATATTTTTGGGTAATGAACACAGGTGTGACCTAATGAGATCAACACTATTTCAAGGTGTGCAGAATTAGAATTAGGCAACTTGTTTTCCTCAGACAAAAAGAGTTAAAAGAGGGATTTCACTGACTCTGAAAAGTCAAAAAGGTTTTTCAGAGGGATGAAACACTGGTGAAACTGGAAGATTTTGGGGAGTGATCACGGAACCATGAAGTGTTTTGTTGCAAATAGTAAACAAGAAACCTATTGAGAAAGAAAGATTCAAATTAACTGCCAAAGACACCAGGAAGCCATTATCCTCCAGTGCTGTCATATTCCAGAACTGCAACTTCCCTGGAGTGCCCAGACCACAACAGAATAAGGCACAGAAGTTGAAATGTCAAGACTGGGCCAAGAAGTATTGGAAGACAGACTTTTCAAAGGTTTTTGGCGATGAGTAAAGACGGCAATGCTCTCAATATATTGATGCAGGCCTTGGCCTCAAATTTTTTAAAAACCCAAAGACAAAATTTAACACCTTTTTGGGTTGAAGATGGACTCAAAACCAATTCTCAATACTACTGCCAGATTTTAGAAGACAGTGGTAAGCAGTGGTACAGGAAAAAGTCTGCATCTTTTAAGAAAACCATTATTTTTATGCAGGACAATGCTCCATCACATGTATAGAGGTACTCTGCTGCCACCAAAAGCCTTACAGAAGAAATAATAAGGGCATGACCCCCTTCCTTACCTGACCTAAACCCCATTGAGGATCTGTGAACCTTCTTAAATGGGAGATTTATACTGAAGGAAAACAGTCCATCTCTCCCAACAGTGCCTGGGAGACTATGGTTGCGGCTGCAGAAAAAGTTGATTGTCAGCTGACAGACACCAGGGGTTGAAGACTTATGACTCTTACTGAAAAGAATGGTGGCTTTATTGGTCACTGTTTTTTTTGGAAATGTCAGAAATGTTTGTTTGTAAATTTTGAGTTGTTTGTTCATTGTTTAACTTTAACAGATGAAAATGAACAAGTGAAATGCAAAAAAATAGGTTTTCACTTAGATAGATAATAAATCTGCACACTAATAGTTACCCAAAATTCTGCACACATAGATATTCTTCTAAAAAAAAACAACTCCTTAAATTTTCATATTGGAATGATTGACAGAACTGCAGTTGTTCAATAATAAAATTAATTCACAAAAATACAACCTAACTAATCATTTTTGTACACATTATACATTTCTTTAAACACATTTATTAGGAAAAAAAAATGATGATATAAAAACAGAAAACATAACCAAAGCAAGAAAAAAAAAAAGCCCATAACATAGGGCTACTTGATAGAACAATGTCGACAAACAGGAAAGAATGAGGAAAATCATACAAATTTAAGATGCAAAGGGGAACCTTGAAAAAAAACACCTGGTCCCCCGGCCCGCTTGAGGAGAGGGCCCTGACTTGGGGTGTATCCGACGTTGCGCTGCCCACAGGGGAGCTCAAGGTCAGCCAGAACGTTTCCCTGAAAACCCCCTTGCCCACACTGGCACAGGGAAAAAACAATGCTGCCACCAGTTCGCTCGTTTATTTAAAAACCGGTCCTTCCGCTATAGCAGGGTCGGGAACCCAAAACCCTTGGGAGCTAAATAAAACCCGAAAATTTGGGCGGTGGGCCGTTGATCAAGACAGACTAACCAAATTAAAGTTTATAATTTAATTCCTTGAAGGGCACATAGACGGTAATATGTACAAAAAGGATAATAATAACAGGTCAAGAGAGGTGCAAATACAATTATGGATTACAGACAAAAGGCAGTTAAAATAACAAGTTTTCCTTTTCTTTGGGCCCCTTTGGGGGCTGGGGGCATTAAATGTGGCCCTTTGGGGGCCGGTGGGGATGCCTGGGAAATTAGGTTGGAGAGAGGTCTGTATTTTGAGTCAATTTTCTTCACACCCCCCCCTTTTGAGGGGCAGGGGGCAGCACCTCCCTGTGCTCCACCGGGGCCCAGCGGCACGCCCCCCCCTTCTTGACACACCCATCAGGCGTTGGCCGTGGTCTCGCCGGCCCTTACCGGTGGCGAATGCCGAAGTTGCACCAGCTGCTCCAAAGGATCCGGAGAACCCGTGAGTAACCATCTCGAGGGTTGATGTCAGTCACCCACAATGACATGCCCCAAAAAGAAAAAGGGCTTCAGTCCACTGTCAGGCCCACACTATCGCCACATCTTATATTCATTCTACCATGGTGGATTAGGCCACCTTCCCTGTCAGCATGAGAACATCCGTGCTATCAGGTCATAAAACGGGAGTTCCAGAGTCCCGTTTGTCCACCCTGGCTGAGCACTGCACCGGAGCCAAAGTCACTGGCGTCGGATTGTTACTATAAATTCTATTGCCGGGTGAAGACGGCGCTCGTAGTATTGGGAGCTACTAGGGTGGCCCTTGAGGGCTATGGAATGCCGTCACTGCATTGTTTGTCCCAATCACTGCATAGGGCAAACCCTTCGATGGTCCTGTCCTGGTGATTCTGTCATGGCGCATTGCCAGACAACTATAGTGTGGGACAAACCTCCCTATATACCGCCGCGGAGCCCAAAAAGGACAACACCTGCTACTATTACCTGGGGTAGGCCAGGAAGGCGAATGGCATCTCACTATTCCCGGGTTCAGGCTATCAAGCCCCCCACCTACCCGGCGCTCCCAGGTAGTGGACCTCACCATGCCCACTGGCACTTTTCCGGCTTGATTTGCAAGCCATGCCATTGTGGAATACTACCAAGCACCTTCGTCAGGTGCAGGAGGTTGTCCCTCCCAGTTGGGACTGAAACGCAATGTCATCCAGGGTAACTCATATCGCTCCGTGCGTACCCTTCAAGACCCTTAACAGCGATAGACCATTAATCCGCTAAGAAGATTGGCCAGGTGACATTCTAGACAAGCCGAACGGCACTGTCGGTGGACTTGTACAGAATCCAAATGGGTGATAAAAGTGCAGAGCGTTTCCCATCCTCACGGTTCTTGTCATCAGCCAAGATCCCCGCTCAGATCCCATGAAGTTCATGGATACAGGGGCCCCGGCAACAGATCGCGCAGGTCATCGATGCGTGGCATAGGGTACACATCATAGGACCGTGACAGCGTTGAGCCCCCTGTAGTTCCTCACCAGAAATCGGTGGTGCGATCCCTTCTCTTGTGAGACGAGGACTACATTCGTAGGCCCCACCAGAGTGAAGCAAAAGGCAACAACCCGGCAAACTGTTTGGACGCCTGATGACCCCAGCCTCAGCATCTCGTCAATCTCCTCACGCAAGTGGCAGCGCACTTCGGCGGATAAACCGATATGCTAGAACCCGCCGGATTGGGGGGGGGTGAAATCCCCCCCGGTTCCAACGAGATGGACGGCGACATCCGTCCATGCCAAGGCACGTAGTAGAAACAAAGCCCGGAAGGGGTTGCGCGTTGCCAACAGCTGGTGACAGTTGGCCTCCAGGAGCGGTCTACAAATCTCTCACATCCGCATGGATCCACTCTGCCCTGACAGTTTCAAGGAAGTCCAAGAGGTTCTTCTCACGTCTCACCTAACTTCGAGGCAGTTGACACACGGAAGGCACAACCCTTCTTCCCGCTCATGATGCGCCTTCATCATGATCACTCATCGTGGAAAGGCCTTCCGCATTTCCCCGGTAGTTGACCAGGAGTACCAGGTATGGTGACTGCGTTGAGGTTTCTTGTGCACGACATATGGGCCTTCCCAGGCTGCTGAAGCTTGTCCAGAGTACGGACCAGGACCCACACTTTCTGCACCACCTGGTTAGGTCCTCTCACAAGCGTTCTGTTGTCGTACCAACTTGCTCCTGTCGGCTTGGGCCTGTCGCATATTCTCTGCAGCACTAACTTGCGTCAAAGCCTGCATGTTAGACACTTAAGCGCCAACAACTCAATGACCCTGACCCCTCCGGGATTTGCCTAATTCTCCTTCCCAGGCCTCCTTCACCAAGCAGGGGCCCCCGTACACGTCGCCCATACAGGACTACGAAGGAGCAAACACCGTGGATGCCTGTGGGCACATCCCGATACGCTATTAGTATTTTGTAGGTCCAGCTCACAGTCGCTGCCCGTGGGTGTCGACCAACAACATAAGCATCTGCTTCAGGGAGCCATTGACACCGTTTCACACAGGCCATTATCTGTGGGTGGTACGACTGGCCACAGATGTTTCACCTGTCCAGCTTACACAAGGACTCCATTAACTGCGACATTAACTGGGTCCCCGTTCAGTGAGCATTTTCCTGAGGAAGCCCCCTCAGTAGAAAATCTCCAGTAAGGCATAGATCTGCCCACCTGTCGGCCCGAATAGGACGACAATGCTACCGCTTCCGGTACCGAGTGGCGTAGTCCAACTCCCTTCAGTAGGAAGCGTTTACCCGAGCTCAGGGAATGGACCACCGTCCAATTAAATCCACAGCCACGCCTCCTGAAAGGCTCGTCTATGATAGGCATAGGTAACAGTGGGCTTTGGGCAACGGTCCCCTCTCCTTCCCCATCCTCTGACAGGTTCACACACGAACTGCAGTAGCAGCCACATCCATCCCATCTTGGCCAGTAATAAAAGCTGGGCCAGCCTTTCCTTGGTCTTGGTGACTCTAGTGACCGCCAACCGGAATCTCGTGCGCCACCGCAACACACTCCGCCCTGACATATAGGTACCACCAACCGTCGGTCCCTGGCCACGCCTCCGGTGAACCCGGTCGGATACCGTCACGTTAGGTACACAGCCGCCTGGTCCCAGAACCCCCCGCGGGTGTTCCTTAGTCCAAGGGTGCTGTCCGCCTTCTCCATATAGAGCTTTCTTCAGGCTGTTGCAGCCGCAAACTGCTGCCTGAAACTCTCGACTAACGTGGCCATAAGGAGAGACTGCCACGATCATCTTCGTTCCACGGGACCTACTCCTCGGCCCTCACCTACCCTTGCAACTACTATGGTCCTATGGTGAGGATACCGTCGGGCCACCTTAGGGCCCTCTGCTCCTGAGGCCCCAGGCCCCACTGCTCGTGACAGCGCGGCCGACGACCGCTGCAAAACCACTGGTGGGGCTCCCTCCCCCCTCGTTCGCTATAAAAGTCACTCAAGTCGCTTGGGCCTATAAACCTGGCCCTCCGACATCCTGTGTGTGGGGGACCCTGCACTGTGACCTTTCCTGGGAGCCCTGCCTCACCTGCATGCTCCCCCACCACAGCGGTCTGCCCCCTGTTTGTCCCCTCTGATGCCACACCAGAGGACAACAAATCCATCGGCTTGCTGGAACAAATCCTCTGCCCTTAACTCCTCTCCACAGGATGGAGAGGAACACACCTAAAATCACCCACCTCCAAACCTCCCCTCAGTAATGCTAATAATAACATTGTTTGCAACATTAACACGTTTTGAGTGACAAATCACATTTGTGGGGAGCATACCTTGGGGCTACCGGGCCACAAAAAAATGGGCTACCACCGCCCAAGTCCTGTCCCTAACAAAATACTAGCCGGAATGGTTGTATCGGCGACACATCCAACCTCACCGCATTCCCGCCCCGGCACCCTCCAGTCCCACATACAACTTGGCCACAGGTCCAGTGCCGGCACAACGCCTCCAATTCCGGAGACAGCGCAAGTCTTGTCCCTTCACTCAAGTCCATTGGGGACACCAAACACCAGCCTCATCTGCACCACAGTCTTCTCGGATCCGCGCCGTTTCCAAGAGTTCCATGGCAACCGACCCGGCCTAAGGTGACTGGTTGGGGTAGTTATCAAGGGGCCTTCCCCCACCCCCACCCCACACACAAAACATTGGGGGGCCTTGAAAAAGGGACTGGGACAGGGCCCCCTACTGGTCGCTGGGGACATGCTGCCTTTAAATGTTCCCGCTTGTTTGCAAATGTGACAGAGTCGGGGTTCCCCCACAAGATGTGGAAAGCATGGCGGTGCCCCCTGAGCTTAGGGTGGACTCGCAGGGCAGGTCCCCAAAGATCTAGAGCTTTTACCTCTGATGACGAGGAGTCAGAAACCGAACCTCCACTGGTCCTCAAGCACATGTGCTCGGCGTCAAATTTTTTCAAATGCCAGCCAGGAAGGTGTCCAGGTCTTCCACCTTTATCCAATGCATGGGAAAAGTCCTCCGCCCACAACTATGGACCTGGTCTGAATAGGCTCTTCACTGGCCGGGGTGGACTGGCCTTTTTCCCAGCTGAAGCACCTGTAAATATTGGTGATCATTGGACCCGCTACCCAGTTCCTCGGCCCCTCCCGACGTTCTGCAAGCAGCTGCCCGTCTCCCCCCCCCCTCTATCTGCCTCTGCTCGACTACTTCAGCAGCTAGGAGGGGCCTTGTAGGCGTCGAGGAATCCAGCCCACAAGCATAGCCCAGTGCAGCCTTTGCAGGAGATAGCCGATTGTGAGCTGCCCACTGCGCCACTGACCACTCTTTGCGACTGGCTTCCTTGAGGAGCCCGAGCTGGACTCCCCCTCGCCTACATAGTCATTAGCCTGGTCTGAGCCGAGCTCCTCCTGACTCAAAATACAACCGACTTGTAACCTCCGGGCCTACGCATATGGCCCTTGCAACGACCATCCATCCATGCAAAACGCAACCCTGGGTTCCTTGAACACAAAAACTGTCAACCTGAATGCACCCAAAACCACGTATATGCACTCTGCATGTCCCAATTGCAGATTACTCATTAAGACCTACCAGCAGCAAAACCCACTGCCTGGCAGTCCTTAGTGTTTGGGAGTACGTGAACTCACACACAGCCAACACTATTGTCTTGATCCCATCCGCTGCCACTAATAATATGATGAAAACAGGCCATGTACCACCGGCCCGCCCTTGAGGACGACGCCTACTTAGGGTGTAACTCGACGTTGCGCTGCCCACTAGGTGGAGCATCCAGGTCCGCCCGATACAGTTATCACTTTTACCCTTAGCCCACACTGGCACAGGGAAACAACATGCTGCCACCAGTTCGCCCTCGTTAAGTTATAAGACCTGTGTCCACCTTAACCGACTTATAGCAGGGTCAGGAACCACGACCATGGGTACAAAATACAAAATACCGAGAATTAGCGTTGTGATGCCGTTGCTCAAGACAGACTTAACTCAGAATAAAGTATATTAGATTTAATTAGCCTTTGAAGGGCACACTATACAGGTAATATCGTTAACAAGAAGGATAAAAAATACATGTCAGAGAGAGTGCAAATACAATAATGGATTACAGACAAAGTGGCAGTTAAAAAAATCAAGTTTACCCTTAGTTGCTTTGGGCCCGCCGCCATGGTGGGGCATAGAGGCCTGGCTGCAGCGTGCGGAAGTCTTGAACTGTTCTTAGGTGGCCCCCCTACCTGGATCAACAAAAGATCCACCCCTGCTCCTGGCTTATATCTGTGAGGGGCACCCACGTGGGCCGCCCCCAACACACCCCCTGGGATATGCCTACTTGAACTCCTTCCCACTCAGGTCCAGGCAGTTACCTGATAACCAACCCAAAAATGAGACTATAACTCTGCAGGGCCTTGGCACAGAACCGAACCGGAAGCATCATCAGTAACCGCTGGATCTACCCAACGCCAGGATTATGAACACACCCTAATCTATGGACTCCCGGGGTCTGGTGGTGGGGTATCTCAGTCCCCCTGCGTCTTGGAAACCGAAAAGGGAATGTGCGTGCGGAGATTCCCATAATTTTAGAATGAAACACGCCTGTGACCATTTATGATCTGGTCCCTATAAAACGAAATGAAAAAATCGTTATACACCCGACAGGGTGGGATTGAGCAAAGGTCTTATGAAGCTAACGAGCTTGGGATAGCATTTGTTTCAGTGCAAATAGGTTACATGATGATCCTTTTCCATGGGTTGAACCCCAATGCAGAGAGCGACTTCCAACAGAGGCATTGGGGAATAGAGCTGTCTAATTAACATGTAAATAGAGCTGTCCTGTGTGGGGGAAGCTGTTTCCTGACTAGAATTAGGTTGGAGAGAGGTCCTGTCAATTTGAGACAATTTTCTTCACAGAACCTAAAAAACCAGGTACATAGGGAGTAATGTTAATTTAATGCTCAGACCTATTCATTTTTGCGCGCAATTAGTAAGCGTCAAGATGCGCCTGATCTATGAACCCTTGGTCTACTGCTGTGCATAGATTTTAAGCCACATTCTAGCTACAAATTTGACAACACAGGTTCAGGTTAACCACTTTTACAATGGTTTTACCTGTTCCATCATTAAAGCGCCTGGAAATGCCGACTAAAGCTATAAATGTTTAGCTTTGTACAGTTATAGTGTGACACGCCTCCAGCACGCCCCCCAATCTCAGGCGCGTCACAAAGAAAGAAAATTGTACAGACAGATATGGGAAACTCTGAAAGGCAAATGTCTCGTATGAATAGCCACGCCGTTTAATTACGAAATTTAAAATTCATAACAATCTGACCAGGAGATTAGAACCAGAGAGCCAAATTTTGTAGACCACATTCACCCCAACCAAACAATGGAACATGGAGCCCAGTTGACCACATTACTTCAGCAAGGTCCTGAGGAATCAGCAAACGTGAGCTAAATGTACATGCAGGAGATACCATCTAAATGGATTTTTTGCAATGTTTTCTCTATGTTTATAAGCATTTTAAAGTTGAGAGAGGATGTATAGGCCCTTGCCAGCTAGTATATAGAAATGATGAGGAGCAAGACCACCTTTTCCCAATTTGATCGATAGTAAAAAATTAGGATGATCGATTTGTTTAGAGATTTGCATGTTTGTATAAGGTATAATGAATAGACAACCTTTTTCAAATCGCAATATTTTTGAAGAGGAAATTGTAAAGTCTGGGAGTTGGTGAGGTTTGGTAGGCCATGACATTCCTTGAAGAATATGTCTAACTTGCAAGAATTGAAAGAAGAGAGTACAGGGTAATAAGCATAAGAAAGATGAGTCTGTAAAGGATTTCAGGGTATCATCCTGATATACGGAAGATCTATGGAAATAGGCAAATCTTTCCAGTGAGATGAATGAGAGGTTGTTTGTCCCCAACAATTCAAAGCAATCTATGAAATCCTTTATGAAGGTAGATCCAGTTATTGTTTTTGGACATATAAAGACCATACTCTAAAGAGGTCCAAAATAGATCAGAGCAGAGAGTTTGGGAGAGTGGTGCCCAATAAGAATGATCTCAGATTAATTCTCACTGGACTAGGGGTGAAAGAGGATTTTTCCATTTGAGCCCAAAATGTAGAAAATATAGTTGATGCTATAAGAAGAAGGCTTGATCTAAAAGTATAGCAATATTGTAAAAGAATATGTTTGGTACTGATAGACTCCCATTTTTATGACTATGATATAGGACGGCCTTCTTAATTCATGCCTTAGCTTTTTTCCAGATAAAGGAAGCAAGGGGACATTGAATCTTAGAAATAGAATTTTGGTAATAAAGATAAGGGATTTGCAGATGCCCCACGATATTCTACAAGAGAATATTTAGCATCTGACAGAGCATTCTGTATGGAATCGAGTAAGAAAACGTCTCGGTATGTCTCCACATCAAAGTAGAAACATATAAAAGTAAAGTAGGGCCCCATAAATCTCTATGGATTCCATACTATGGTCCTTTAGAAACTTGGCAGAAGAAGAGCTGTCGTACAGTCCCTATCAAAGAAAAACTGTTTACTTGAATGGACAGACATGTACATATATAAACTCTTACCATATGTCATATATGTGCTCAAGGGTTACCACATACACACATAGACACAATTGTTGGTAGTAATAATAATAAAAATACCCCCTATTCTGGACTGTAACCTGTTGGTAGAGTGAAGTGTTAAATTTAATACTAACCCATGCCCAACATCTCTACAACCCTATGTTTCATCTGATTGGAGTAGGTACTTTTTGTTAATATAACCATATCATTCTGCCTTGTCACATCAATTACCTGCATATACTCTTTAGTTACAATTCCCTTTGATTTAAAAAAAAAAAATGTCTCAGAGTTGTAAACCAGCCGATGGGTGGGATTGTGATAGTTGTAGCCCATGGAGAAAGGTCTGGGCTTACTGGTACATACCCAGGTTTACATCAGACATATGGGTGTGTCTTCCCGTCAGTATGCCGGCCTTCTTTAAGAGACGGAAGGCGCTCTGTCGATGTCAGATGCCGAATACCAATACAGACACGTTGGAAGTATGTTGGCGGAACACAGAAACTTATGTCCCCTGAGTAAATTGGATAGTAGCTCCACAAACTGGGGCGCGGTATTCACAATAGGCATGAATACAACTCAGGAAATCTATAAGTACATTTACTCTACATTGAATCTAAGTTTCTTTTAGCTATTGCCATCTACAATGTAATTAACTACCAATTTGTTGAGATTCACTGATTAACTAGTTATTCGCTGTCCATTAAATTGTTGGCCATTGCCTGATCATATAGTACGTTTGGACAGTTGGAATATTTTTTAGTGACCCTTAAAAATTAACTGGTCTGTAATTGCCCCTGGACACATCTGATAAACTGGGGCAAAATGTACTTATATTTGTATATATTTGGCTGAATTTGTGATATGTTTATACCTTTTATAAAATCCCCTGATGTATTTCCTGGTTGTTTGGTAAAGGAAAGGAAACGCGTTTGATTAAAAACTGTGGGTATCTAAACATTTAGGGCGACATGTATGAACTTTGGTGCTAAAAAAACTATTCTAAATTCTTTAAAAATAGTTAAAAGCGCCAAATGTATAACCCGTTATTCTGCAGTTTTATACATCATTTCTTCACTCTTCTACTACTTTCTATGGCTAACACGGTACAACATTATA
Organism: Phyllomedusa bahiana; assembly: GCA_025379985.1. Taxonomy (NCBI): domain Eukaryota; kingdom Metazoa; phylum Chordata; class Amphibia; order Anura; family Hylidae; genus Phyllomedusa; species Phyllomedusa bahiana. The sequence goes on from JAODAL010036971.1 coordinate 17,017, forward strand.
CTACTGTTCATACATACAAGCACATTGTAGTGACAATACAACAAGTCTGGCTCAGGCAGACCACCTTTAACCTGGTCTGGCTGTTGTAAATGTTATGCACCTAGATTTGCCGTCAAAGAATCATAAATGTGTTTAATTCTACAAATGTGGTGCGACACATCCCCAGAACACGGCAAATCTTTAGCACATTAAAAAGTGTCACACAGGCGCTTATCGTGCCAAAGTTTGGAGTCCGACTGTTCATACAGCTATAGAACAGGTCTACTACAGCTTTTTGAAGCCCCATTCATACATGTCGCCCTTAGAATATGCTAGGGCCTGCTAGCTTGTGTTCCAGGTGGGGCCGTCCTTATCAAGACAATGAAACCACATTTTGTTGCCAGGCAGAATAGAATTTAGGATACAACAAAGGACAGTAGGTCTCTCCCCTGCTATTTATTATATCCTAGCATGCTGCCTTGTTGTGGATTATGTTTGCATTTTTGTGATATATACTTTTGTACGTTTTGAGATGGTCACACTTTTTTAATATACCTAGTAAAAGTTTTTATAGTTTTGTCCAGTGAAATTGTCACACCTTAGTTTATCATATGCCTATGGCATTTTTTTTTCAGTCGATCCAAAATGTAATGCAATGTCTGATTTTTATTAGTTGATTTTCAATATATTTAAATGTATTACTATTTTTGACAGTTTCAAGTTATTTCAGTGACCATTGTGTGTTTCTTTAATGTGTGTAAATAGTAACTGATTAAGTGAATTATAAAACACACTTTTGGCATACATGAGGTTCATAGACAACTAAAGGCATGTTATCAGCATTCTCAGTGTATACCATTTGCACTGCAAATGGTGTCACTTCTAATTTTTCTGCATTTTTCCCAGGTTTTCTTGGTTTACATATGTCACATGGCTTTATGCAAAGTCTACCCTTCTTTTTCAAGTTAACAAAAAAGAAACAACAATGATTAATGGACTGGTTAATGAATCCCATACGTGTGTAAGGTTATCTATTGACCTAGCCTTAGATTCATGAGGGACATGGTAACCTACACATGGATGTACTATGTACCTGGTCATTTACATGTGTCGCTAAATTGCTTACACAATCAATTGCTTGGTAATCATGCAGCACAATTAAGTTGCAACATGTGTGGCCGACATTATTCATTAAGAATGGTAAATCACCCGAAGAGATTCCATACATAAAGCCGAAATCTCCTGCTTTCTAGTTGGGGACTGATTACCCACTTGGGAATACCATCCCTAGACATAAACATGTGTGATCATTGGTTTGTGCTGACAAAAAACAGAACATAAATTAGAGTTTGAGTGACCACTTATCCTATTTTATGGACCTACAAACAAGCTCCAGACAAAATGAGCCCTAAACCTAAAGGTCATAAGAGTGAAGCTTGTAGAAGCTTATATTATTTACAGATATGTTTCTTCAGGTTCTCAGAGGAGGAGAGATTTAAAAGAAGGTAGAGATCATAGGGGCAGACTTTTTTTTTCTTTATTTCATTACAGATTACTTTTACCGGGAGTTAAAAGTTTTCATAGAACACTATAAACAGCATTTATTTTGAAAAGTAAAGATATTCCACTACCTTCATGTGTTTATTTTTTCTTCTTCTGTCTCCTTATTCATCTACTAAAAAATCCACTTTTTGCACTGAAACTTCCTGTTTGTGGAAATGTCAGTAGTTCTCCAGCATCTCTTTCCTACAAGTCCCAGACTGCATTGCAATCTAGGACTTCCCTCCACAGTTATCACTGCTAGACATTGTGCTGACATAAGTGTGTAATCGCCATCTGATTTGTTCTTGCTGTCATGATAATGATAATAGTTAGGACTCATAAGTCACTGTGTAAACTGTACAGAGATGGAGTCATCATTTTCATGACAGCAATATACAACCCCCCAGCTCTGAACTGCCGTCTTCTGCTCCAATTACTAAGTTCTGCCAGCAGGACTCAAAAATAAACAAACAGTTCCCTCTCCTCTGTAATTACTCTAATGTAGTTACCTATATTCACTTGTAAACTACAAGCTGGAAAGAGTGAATGCAGCCAGATCATGCTCTGTGCAGGTTACTCCCACTACAGGGCAGTGTTCCAGAGCTGAACCTGACTTCAAAGCACACTCACTGAGTGATAACACAATGTTCACTGAAGTCATGTGATCAATGAAATTCAGGTGGTTTGCAGGGGTTAAGAGGAGGAGAAGACAAAGCCTGGTTTTGTACAGTAGGACAGGTAAATAATTTTTAATTTGAATTACAAAGTTTAATATAATACAGTTGTGAGTCCTATAACAAATACAAAGATAGTCCCAGAAAACCCCTTTACATTTTGTGTGAAGGAATGTATTATAATTGACCACACTGGTTCTTATTATTTATTTCACTGTTCCAAAATTTTCAGATCTAATATTTTTCACATGTTTCTTAGCCAATTATTCCCAGGACACTGGCCAGGGTGAAGCAAGCTGTGCCAAGCTCTGTTGATTTTCTATTAGCCATCTACAAACCACATCAGGGGTATTGGTTGTCTAGATGAGGGAAGTAACAGTATAATGGTCAATATTGGGTGTCAGACAGAACAGTTTTACAGTTTTTCAGAGCTGTTCCTTTGGACCCTTATCTATTTGGAGTAGTTATTATTTTGTTTTTGACTCATTCTGTACCATAAATTAAGCTATTGGCTGTATGAAACATACAAAAAGGGGTTGTCTCACTACATTGATGCATCTTAGCTCAGTCCTGTTTTCTTGGTTTCACTTTGAACTCAGGGACGTGTTTACTGACTTCTACTAGGCTGCAGTAGAAGCCAGCTCTGTAGCTATAGCAAGCAGGGCTGGCAGCCTATCACGAGACACTGAACAGGTCTGTAGCTATAGCGACCTGAGGAGCTGATGCAGCCCATACAAAAGGGGATATCTCAGAATAGGTAGGACACTGTTACTGGACATATATTACAAAGTGACTTGTTTTTGCAATATCTTTAACATAAAAAGCAATCCTTGTAGTGAGACAACCCCTTTAACTCATCCTGGTTTCACTCTTGTTATAGGAGCAATAACAGAAGACCAAGACTTACAAATAGGATAATAAATGATTGGACTGCCGCCTGGTCTTTGTAATCCTCCGCAGCTTCGGTAGACTGTTGTCTGACACAAAGTATATCATTTCCATCATGATGCAGTTAAAAGCTGGATAAAAGAACAAAGGAACATGTGTGCAAGAAGCAGATGTTGTATCTAAAGCTTAGTCTCATGGTATACTTACGGTGATCACAAAAGACAAAATGCCTGAAATATGAATTGTATGAAATGTAAACTACACATATCTACTGTATAAAGAGTGGTTCAGAAAACCACATATTTCTACCAGTAATGCAGTTTATACATCTAATGCTTCACGTAGGATTCAGTGCCAAGTCGTTTCTAAAATGTAGCTACAATTAGTGAATATTCCTGAATAGAATATAGATGACTGTTTTACTCTAGTTAAAATTTAAAGGCAAAATCCAGTTGAAATGATCTTCATAGATAAATATTAGAAGATCACATTGGCAGATCTGAACATACCTTAAGTCAATGTGACTTAACCCCTTAACCCACCACGGTCAAAATAACATGGCTTTTCAATTTTTCCCTCCTCGCCTTCCCAAAGCCATAATTTTTGTATTTTTTCACCTACATAGACATATGAGGTTAATTAATTAATTTTTGGAGGGCTGAAGTGTACTTTTTATTGTTACCAGTTTAGAATACATGGGACTTTTTAAATTAAATTTATTCCAATTTTTAGGGGACGTGAAATGACCGATAAACCACAATTTTGGTGTTTGGAATTTTTTTTCTTCTATAGTGTTCAGTGTATGGGATAAATTATGATCTAGTTTAATAGATCAGACTTCTTGGGACGTGGTGATACCAAACGTGTAACTTTTTTGTAATTTTATTTTTTATTTGTAAAATAGCAAAAGGCGGTGATTTAAGCTTAAGATTTTTTTATTTATTTATACTTAAATTTTTTTTTTTATTACTTTATTTTTGAGTCCCCCTAGGGTGCTTCACCATTAAGGAGTGCGATCATTTATACAGCCTAATGCATTGTATGTGACAATAGAATGTGGGCCTGGGGCCCACAGGGGAATGGATCTTGGGGACCCACCTTACAGGTACTGAACATGGAAATATTACCGGCCTCACAGACACAAATGCGTCCGTTTTACCACAAAATAGAGGTTGTAAAATATAACTGTATTGTGTAGTACACATATCTGTCTGTCTCACACGTCTGTTTGTCTCACACATTTGTCATAGTATAACATATCATAGACATATGGCTAAGTATCTCCATCCATATCTCCCTCCACCCACCACAAGCGCACTTACATTATCCAACTCCAGGTTTCCTTTGGTCATGCATCTCTCTACCATCTAAAATAAACACCACTATAAACACTGGCAAGAAAGTAGAGGTGTAACTCCTAATCACAGCGACAAGGGTGCACTCACTTTTACAATCAGGGACAAATGTACGTTGCCACTATACTAGCGCTGATATAACTTACAAAACCGCTATATAGTGGTCAAACACCAGCTCAGGTCACAACACATGACAGTGAATACAGCACTGATCCAATATAGAAGCAAAATAACCCCTGACATCCAGAGAATCACAGGAGACATCTTATCTGATGAGTCGTTCTCTCATGAGTTGTTCTTTTTCCCTTTTCTTCTCCATTCGTTCCAGACCACCATGATTACTTCTCCTGGCTACCACTCCTCTCTGCAGAATTTACACACAAATATCATAGAATCCTCACTTTTACAGCAGCTCTTTACTTTTTCTCACGTCTGTACAAACTTCCCAGGGGTGGGAGAGCAGGTATACGCCATAGCTTAGAGGTACAATCTCCTAAGGTGTTGTAGAGAGGGCGAGAGGACTAACCCCCAGGAGATTATGCTACAGCTATGGATTGCTCCCGTCATTACCAGGTAGGTAGGCAAGAACCTATGTATGTAGGCAAATGGGCAAGGCCCCAGGTAGCTAGGTAGGCTCTATTTAGGTGGGTAGATCCCCGCTGGATAAGTTGGTAAGCCAGCCCCAGGCAGGTTGGTGGGTAGGCGCAAGTTAGAAAGATAAGTAGGATACTGATGGGTAAGTAAATAGCCCCCAGGTAGATAAGTAGGTCCCAGCGTGGTAAGTTGATAGGCTCCAGTTAGGTTGGTGAGCCCCAGTTTTGTAGGCTGTAGGTAGGTTTTGGTGGGTCTCAGTTAGTTAGACTGTAGGTAGGTGGTGGCCCCCAGTTAGGTAAGCTGTAGGTAGTTAGATTCCCAGATATTTAGGCTGCAGGTAGTTAGGGCCCCAGTTATGTAGGCTTCAGGTAGTTAGGGCCCCAGTCAGGTAGGCTGCAGGTAGTTAGAGCCCCAGTCAGGTAGTCTGAAGGTAGTTAGGGCCCCCTTTAGATAGGCTGGAGGGTCCCATTAGGTAGGCTGGAGGTAGTTAGTGCCCGCTTTAGATAGGCTGCTGGTAGTTAGGGCCCCAGTCAGGTAGACTGCTGGTAGTTAGGCCCTCCTTTAGGTAGGTTGCCAGTAGTAAGGACCCTCTTTAAGTAGGAAGCAAGTAATAAGGGCCCCCTTTAGATAGACTGTGGGTAGTTAGGGCCCCCTTTAGTTAGGCTGCAGGTGTCAGGACTGTGCTACTGTCCCTTTATGGATTTTGCTGCAGCCTCAGCTTAATGGGTTAAGCACTTGAGCAAACAAACTACAATGAGGAAAAAATGGCCTTAAAACATAACTTTTAATATAGATAGCTAAAAAAGCATGTTAATGCAAAACACTGCTGACCTCAAAAAACCATATACAGTATTGGGAGACCAGTGGGTGTGTACGTATCCCTATAAAGCCCTAAAAGGGGAACTATTGAGCCCTGACCTATATATACAAACAGGACAATCGCCCTGATAAGGGCGGTCCTGGCAGGAGCCTGACCCTGCAAACAAACTTACCCTAAGGTATATCCTATTGGTCCAATCCCAACATGAACATGTTTCAATCCACAATAAAGGATCTCATCAGGGGAGAATACAAAAGCACAAAGAACATAGGGCAAAACAGTACAGCTAAGTTATAGCAAGTACACTGAAAAGCACAAGTGGCTGGGACACCCTGACAGGGTGTGGCACGTTCCTGCGGCAGCATTGCCTTGCAGGATCTGTATGTACATCTATTGATGCCTGCTTGTTACCTCTGTGGCCTCGTCGATGTACGCAGTGTGCGTGGCGGGTAGTTGATGCTATTGGGTGCTGTGAGTATATACAATATAGCCACTTGAGGTATTTTGTGCTTTCCAGTGTACTTGCTATAACTTAGCTGTACTGTTTTGCCCTATGTTCTTTGTGCTTTTGTATTCTCCCCTGATGCCAGGACCGCCCTTATCAGGGCGATTGTCCTGTTTGTATATATAGGTCAGGGCTCAATAGTTCCCCCTTTAGGGCTTTATAGGGATACGTACACACCCACTGGTCTCCCAATACTGTATATGGTTTTTTGAGGTCTGCAGTGTTTTGCATTAATATGCTTTTTTAGCTATCTATATTAAAAAATTATGTTTTAAGGCCATTTTTTCCTCATTGTAGTTTGTTTGCTAGTGGCTTTTGGAGGAAATTGTTATTTCTATACCCACTACATTTGTGCGGTTTTTGGTATTTTCTCTTAAGCACTTGAGCCAATCTCTGACTGAAGCGAGTGTTTTATACCGCTTCCTGTCTGCCAGTCTCTGCTGGTGATTGCTTTTTTGTCTTAGCTGTCTGTTTTGCTCTGCTGTGTTGTTTAGCTGGTTCTCAGATTTTGGCTATTCTTTCAGGTTACTCTCCCGCTCTGTCCTTTGGTACCGTGTATTCTCCTGGTTTGACCTCGGCCTGTATGACTATTCTTTATTTGTTATCTGTGGTGTCTGTTTTTGTTTGTCGTACATTTTGTCTTCTGTTTGACACACATTTTACTAGGTACAGCTCAGGAAGAGGTTCGAGTGTGGGGTCACCCTTTTCAGGGAAGTTGTCCTGCTTAGGCAGGGTAAGCCAGGGCGAGACTAGGGCGTTCCTTACAGCAGGTAGTTAAGGCCCTCTTTAGTTAGTCTGCCAGTAGTTAAGGCACCATTTGGATAGGCTCCTGGTATTTAGGGCCCCCCTCTAGGTAGGCTGCAGGTAGTTAGGGCCCACTTTTGATTAGATCTTAGGCCTACCAGGGTGAATATTGGAGCAGAGTGCCGGCAGTCCTCTGCTCTGCTGACACAGCGCAGCCCTGGGAATCGAGGCCATTAGCCCTTGACTACCAGGCCCCATCTCTGAATGTTCGGGACAAAGGACCCGGGCATTCAAGGCAATATTCCGCGGCCGGGCCCCAGGCCTACAGGAGCTTGGGGCCCACTGCGGGATCCACCAACCCCCGGTGGACCAGTCTGAGCCTGGATGTCACAGAGGGAAAGAAACAGAGCTCTATGGTCTGTAGGTTTATATTATCTTTCTGAGTTAAATCCAGCCCAAATGTTAACATTTTTTTGCATTTACACTGTTTATTCTTAACAGTTCTAAAGTGTCCACCTCAGTAAAGCTGGACACGCATGCCAAACTTTTTTCTCTGTATACTCCACTGGGTATGTAGAGGGATCCTTGGTGGGGTGAGTCGGCTGCCTCTGCAGCTGCAGCATTCCCTCTTCATGACAAAAGAGGAGACTAAAATTGCACTTGCTTAGTATTCCCTTAGAGAAGATGCTGCAGCTTCAGAAATAGGCTGCTGAATCATATAAGCCTCAGGCTACACACAGGCTTTTAATAGCTTGACAGCTTCAAGTTCAGTCAAGCAAACAAGGTTATATGTACAAGTAATAATGGTGCGACCTACAACTGCACCATCACCACAATGGTAACAAATCTTCCGGAAATATGTTCCTTGAACTGTCTATGGGAACTTATATTGTGATACAGAGCAAAACTGTGACAAAAATGTCAGTGTCATGATGTAAAATCATTTAGCATGCATTGAAAATTATAACTGCGCATTTTTATGAGATCTCCTAAAATGCCAATCAGAACACAACATTCTGATTTTATTGTGAATTTTCCTTTGGCAAAAATCATTAATAAAAATTGGTAAAAAACTGCAACAGAATTGACATGCTGCTAAAACTCTGCAGCCCTAACTTGTGCATGGATTCTATCATCTAAATGTGGATGGGGTTTAGAAAACCCCATCCAAGTACTTTGTCCTTTCAATTATTGTGAATTGCAGAATGTGCATCAAATATCTGCAGCAGATCTGAATTCACTCTGAAACATCTGGCCACTGCATGTTTTATCGATGTGTCCTAACAGTGAAAAGCTAACGAGCATTGCTTAGTAAAAGTCTATCCACGCCATATAAAATTTCTTTCTTCTGAGTTTCCTAATTATCAAGGTAGCTTCTTTGTCACCAAACAATTAACCTAGATTCTGGTAATTCATTTCACAAGCAGATACATCTTTGTTCTGTACATCTGTAGTGTACAGTCAGCCATTGTTCACATCTATAGGGGATATAGACTAGACTAGATTTCATTTAATTCTATTATAAAGCGATCTTCATCTCATGTTTGATGGAAACTCATTGAAACAGCAAGGCTGTTTATTTATGCTGAATGATACCAGACTGCACACACCAGGAATTACACAACATGAATTTGATATTTCTGCTTGGCAGTGAGTGCTTTAGTCACACTTCCCTTTGCCCCTGAACAGAGTGAAGAGAGGGGCTATTTTACCAGAATGTTAATGAATCTCCACATTACAAGGCATTATGGGAAAGGAGCTGGGGAGCTCACTGCGCCCTCTATTGGTTGTAACAAATCCTCAATTTACTTCTGATTCACTGAATCTTTGCGACGCAAACAGGAATATTAGTCAAGCCAATATCGCTCATCTACATACGCCGTTTCGGGGTTTTGCCCCTCATCAGTGTAGAGCAGAGTGATATTGGCTTGACTGGTGGGAGGCAATGAGTGGCTGAGAGAAGGGGAACATCTCTCCTTATGGATACCACCAGTTAAGGTGTGTAGTGTTTTGATTGCCTTTTAGCCCACTACTAAGCATCTGCATATCACAAGGCATTATGGGAAAGGAGCTGGGAAGCTCACTGCGCCCTCTACTGGTTGTTACAAATCCTCAATTTACTTCTGATTCACTGAATCTTTGAGACGCAAACAGGAATATTAGTCAAGTCAATATCGCTCATCTACATATGCGGTTCGGGGTTTTGCCCCTCATCAGTGTAGAGCAATCTCCACTTCAGTGCACAGTGGTTTTTTTCTTTATTCTGTTGTGTACTGACACATAAGCCTCTGTACTTGCCAGTATGGGAGGTATGGCATGTCAATTTTGGTGTTGCATACGTAGAGATCCCACCCAATAGAATAGCAGTGGTGTCACCAATTGGCTGTATCTCCAGAACAGTGCAATATACACAACTATATGATTGAAACCTAATATAAAATGTATATATTTTTGTGCATGTATAATATTAACCACTTGAGATCTAAGCCTGTTTTGGACCAAGCCCTATTTTTCAAATCTATTTTGTGTCACTTTATTTGGGGATAACTTTTTCAGGCTCTTACCTATTCTCATGATTTTGAGACTGTTTTCTTGTGACACATTGTGCTTCAAGTTGGTAATAAATTTTTGCTTGTGAAAAACATCAAAATGTTGTGACAATTTTGAAACATTTACCATTTTCAAAGTTTAAAAAAGTCTGCATGTAAGACAGATATTCATGCCCAGCAAAATATTAAATCATTAACATCTACGACAAATCTACTTTATGCTGGCATCATTTTTTAAACCTTTTTAATTGCTTTTTATTCCATTTTATGTGCAGTGGGTTGAACAGAAATCACAATTTATCCATTTTTATTGTGTTCATTATGCAGGTTAAATATAATGAGAGATTTATAAGTTAGGTTGTTACGCACGCATTTTTTTCAGTGATAAGCATTTGTAATGGGTAAAGGGCAGTGTATGTGTTTTACTGTATTTTTTTTTTCACACTTTCACTTTAATTTGCTTATTTTTTATTTTTTACCATTTATCCCACTATGGGAGTATATTCACCGATTGTTAGAATGCTGGTATAATACATTGAAGTACATGTCTGCACTGCAATGTATCATCCAACTGTCAATCAACCTGTCAAGCTCTGCCTCCATGCAGAGCATTACAGGGTATGTCATAGACAACCCAGAGACCATTGTTTATCCAGGGTTGTCATGACACCCATTGGCACTCTGCGATTGCAACGCGGGGGTCCTGATGGAGGATATAGGGAGCTCCCTTCCTCAGTCAAACTTGACCACACCTATTGACCATGACAACTAAGAGGTTAAACGGCACGGAATAGAGTTAACTCTGCTCCCGACCTCAACTGTAGGAGCCCAGCTGTCAATCACCACCAGGCTCCCGCTGCAAGGCACCATGACGTATAGAAATGTTAAGGGGTTAAGGTAGCCACTCCACTCATACATAGACGGTTTATGAGTGGTCTGCCTATTAGTACTTTGCACCTGTGGAACCCTCCCACGTGGCATTGTGGCTTTTCAAAATACTATTGGAAATTGGTTTCGGATCTGCTTGAGAATCAGCAAGTAAGCTTCCATTCTTCTTAGATTTATAATGTTGTTAAGAGGCCTTGGTCTCATTCCCATGTACAAATGATACATAAAAACACAAAACATCACATGAGGCCAAAAGTTAGTCCATGTATTCTCATAGCAATAGGTCAGAATTCAGAAATGTTCACATAAATGAATATGTACAATACAAGAAGTGAGAAAACAAGGTAAGAGTGTCATGATCAGTGTCAGACTGGGGTGCCTGGGGCCCACCAATGCAGTTGATTCTTAGGTCGCACCAGTGCAGCTGATTCTTAGGTCACACCAGTAGAGTTGATTCTTGGTGCTCACCCTACAGCTCCAGTACCTGACTGCACATACTGCACTTGACTCTCGCTTTCTGCCTGTCTTTCTCTGCCTTTCTCTTTGAAATAACCTTAAGCCTGCAATGCCCATTGTCCAAAGGGGTTCTCTGGTTGCCCAGTCTAAGTCTAGTCATGGTATATGAACTTTTCCATCATAAGCAGTAGGACTAAGCCAAAAACTACATGGAAACTACAACAGATACAAAGAGAATAATATCACAACTTGATTGGACACACTTTCACCTCCAAAATAGTCGCCAACCTTGGTTATGCACTTGCATTTTCGCTAACAATGAACAAGAGCTTGCATACCCTGGTCCTTATGTATGAAAACAGTCTAGGTGTAAGACTGTATTTGTTGCCCATAGCAACCAATCAGAGCTCATAGCAACCAATCAGAACTCAGCTTTCATTTTCCCAGAGCACAATATGAAATAAAAGCTGAGCTCTGATTGGTTGCTATGGACAATAAAGACAGTCTTAGTGCTAGACATTTTTCGTACAGAAAGACAATTGTTTGTAAAAAGATACACCAAATCTGTGCATGACCACCCAGAATGTGTCTTGTCTTTCACACCACTGTTTAACATGTAAACATGCAGCGAGCATTGATGAAAGTCAGTTGGTGCAATTTTTTTTACTTATATAGATTGAATATCTCTGCTTTATACATACTTTCATGTGCCCCCCTCCCCCCACACACACACACATAAATATTGGATATTCAATCTATATAGGTAGAAAAAATTGCACCAACTGACTTTGGTTCTTTGTTCTTTGTCCCTCATGTAGGTTTTTTTTGGTTTGTCTCCTTCTCCCCCTCCCTCCTCTTTTTTATTACAGCTGGTCCAGTCGGAAGATTCTGGAACCAGAATGGGTTGAACCTGCTGTCTGGTAGCTGGACAGAAAAGATGTATCAGGGAACAGACCGGGTTTAAATTGCAGGTTTCATTGGTCTCAGTCAACAGTATGAGAAGACCTTGAGCAGCACCGTCCACCCTCCCTTTTGCTATGCCTAATGCTTATCCTGTCGCAATGATTTATCGGCGGGGAGGGGGGGTCACTCGGCTGATGCTGTGTGGACTGGTCATTATTTGGTTCAGTGGTTATTTGGTGTTCATGGTTTATTACGGTTATCTCTATTATTATATTTATCTATATTATTTATTCAAACCTTAATAAAAAATTGCGGCCTTTACACACCAGAACTCTTGTGTGTTGGTTCTTTATTCAAGGTTGGGAATAGGGCTTGTGCTACCATTTCAGACGCCATTTTGTCAGACTCTCCTTCTGCTGCCATCTGTCATACAGCAACAAAATGTAAAAGTTATTGGAGGGAAGGTTCACACTCTATTGCCATCCCACCAACATCTGCTTCTGATGTCCTGAACCAGAGGATAACATATAAGGCATTAATTTCAGTGACACTTATGTAAAGAGGCTTGGAAATAAATGATGCATATATAATTGCTTAAAGAAAACCTGTCAAATAGATTATGCCCCCCTTGCTGAGGGCAGAACAAGCTAGTGTCAGACTTGCTGTTTCCAGCACTGTGTCCCTTATTCTGTAAAATGCTGTAGTTTTTGTGTATTTAATGCTCAAATCTGCAGTTTTCAGCCAGAAGAGTCATTCGAAGAGTCCTTCAAAGAGTCAGTTTTTTTAAACCCGGCCCATCTGATACTACCCCCGCCCACCTCAACTGATAAACCTATTACTTTGAATAGGTAGAAACATGTGAATAACTGTCAGTGGGCAGGGCTAGCCTTTGGTGGGCGGGGCTAACACCTGCTCATGAATAAGATTTGAGGGGTAAATGCTCTAAAACTGCTGCATCTTACAGGATAAGGGACACAGCACTAGGAACAGCAGGTCTGACACTGAAATATCCACTAAATAAACTCAATGGAAAAGATATTCCACTAAAATTTAACTTTTAATAGGTATACATTAAAATATATCTCTGAATATATAACAAGTACTGAATAATAAATACGTCTGAGGGACTTACCACGTTTCCCAATGAAGTCTGTTTGGGCTAATAACTTGAGTGGTCCAATATCCCTGTGAAGTAGGAGAGAAATTGAAAATACCAAAGGACACCAGCAGATACCTAACTGTCCCTTTCTATCCTGAAGTCCTATCCAGGCCCTCAGCGGGATTGGCATCCTAAAGTGGACGGTCCCACAATTCTAAGTGTCCCTGTGTTAGATTCCCTAATACTCCACTTGGGAATAATCACGCCACAATCAACAAAATCTCACAAAAATATATACACACAAAAAACAAGTTTCTTTCAGCAATGGCTGAATTCCTCAATGGGTGAATAAAAATGTGGTAAAAAAGGCTAGTGTGCCCCACTAAACTACCATCCCTCTGTAGTGACCCCTACAATACAAATAAGCCCTCTGAAGCAATATTATTTAAAATATAACACACAATAAGCTTTCATTACAATACAGTGAGTTTTTTTGTTCCCTTTTGACAATAGTAAGCCATCATTTTGCATCCTCTCAGAGACTGCTGTAGAAATTAGTATTAGCTCACTTGAATGTCTGTGTAATTTACTATTGCATTGGCCAAGCTGTGTAGGTTCCATATGGTGCTGACATATTCACAATGCTCAGAGATTGTCACTGCTCACATTGATTCCTGCCCTCATTGGGCGCTTACAATCTAAATTTCAAGTGAACCTATCAGGTATATTATTGGAGTGGGATTATACCCAGGTACTTGGAGGAAAACCATGCAAATATAGGGTGAATATTCAAGCACTGCATTACTGCCCTGGACCACTATGCTGCCCTCTTTGAGAAGCAGTATTGTGTATTTTCTACACTTCTAGAATGAGATATTTCATTCCAGAAGTCTTCTAGACTTTTACTTGTTTTTCCCAAGAATTGCAGTTAGGAAAATGCTAGGAGTATTTCAAGTCTCTACCTATGTGTGCACCATATGTGTATAGTGTTCCATCAAATCCCTGAAAACAAGTGATTTTCTGAATCTATTTGATGTACTTTGATGTACTTTGATGCCACATGTAAACATTTAAAGGAAGACTTTCTGTATATTCTTTTTAACCCCTTAATGACCAGCAATGCATTTTTTTAATGGACCTTATTCTGATCCATTTGACTTTCTGAAATAAGCTGGCACAGGGGTTCTGTGTCAGGTGAAGCAGGACCACAGCTATCAAATGGCAGCAAAGAAGCTGCTCTGGCAGACGAAACTAGAGAAATCTCCAATCCTAGCTGTTTGACCTCTTAGATAATGCAGTAAATAGTGACCCCAGCATCTAGGAGGTTTCAGAGGTAGGGGGCTCCCTCTGTCAGCCCATCGGCACTTCTGAAAGAAAGTGATAAAAAATGAAACCAATCAGCAGTGTTCCTGCAAAAAATATCCTTCATCTAGCTTGTTTGACCAAAAAATAAAAAAATGGTGTGGATATTGACTGGAGACTCGCAGAATTTTTTTCTTGCAGTGGTTTTTTGTTGTGCAAAAGTAAAAATACAGTATCTCACAAAAGTGAGTTCACCTCTCACATTTTGTAAATATTGTATTATATCTTTTAATGGGACAACACTGAAGATACGACATTTTGATACATTGTAAAGTAGTCAGTGTACAGCTTGTAAAACAGTGTAAATTATGTGTGCCCTCAACATAACTTAACACACAGCCATCAATGTCTAAACCGCTGGAGACATAAGTGAGTACACCCCTATCGGAAAAGGGACAAGTTGTGCCCAATTTGCCATTTTCTCCCCACAGTGTCACGTGATTCGTTAGTGTTACAAGGTCTGAGGTGGGAATGGTGAGCAGGTGTGTTAAATTTGGTTTTATCACTCTCACACTCTCTCGTAGTGGTCAATGGAAGTTCAACATGGCAACTCATGACAAAGAACTCTTGTAGGATCTGAAAACATAAATATGGTCTAGGCTATTAGAAAATTATCAACACCCTGAAACTGAGCTGCAGCACGGTGGCCAATACAGCAGTTTAACAATACAAATTACACTCAGAACAGGCCTCACCATGGTCAACTAAAGAGGTTAAGTGCACATGCTCAGCGTCATATCCATAGACTGTCTTTTCAAAGTAGGCGCATGAGTGCTGCCAGCTATGCTGCAGAGGTTAAAGGGGTGGGTGGTCAGCCTGTCAGTGCTCAGACCATATGGTGCAAACTGCATTAAATTGGTCTGCATGGCTGTCATCCCAGAAGGAAGACTCTTCTAAAAATAATGCACAAGAACCACCCCCCCTACCTACCTATCTGGCCCTTAGAGCACACCTAACCCCTGTCTACCTGTATGGCTCCCTATAGCTACCTAAACCATGCCTGTCTACCTATTTATCCCCCTATAGCTACCTAAACTATACATGCCTACCTTTATGGCCCCTATAGCCTACCTAAAGCCTGCCTGCCTATTTGGGGTCCCCTATAGCCTATTTACCTTCCTGTCTACCTATGTAGGCCCCACCTATAGCCTAGCTACCTGGGGCCCACCTACAGCCTACCTGGGGCCCACCTACTGAATAACTACCTACCTTGTGCCTAAATACTGCTTAACTAGTGCCATTCTACCTACCTGTAGCCTACCTACCTAATTGAGACCTACCTAACTACTGCCTACCTACCTACCTACCTCAGGCCTACTAACCTACCTACCTAGGGACTACCAACCTATCTAATGGGACTCTACCTGGTCGGGGAAGCAAGTGAGGAGGGGGGTGAGAAGGGGGCCCCATCAAAAAGTTTGCTATGGGGCCCAGGCTTCTCTAGCTACGCCCCTATCTGCAGTGTTGTCCCATGAAAAGATATAATACTATATTCACAAAAATGTGAGGGGTGTACTCACTTTTGTGAGATACTGTACATAAATTTGGTATAGAATCAACATACTGACCCATAGAATCATGCTATTGGTATTTTTACTGTACAGTGAAGTACATAAGTTTAAATCACAAATACAATGGCAGATTTATGTTTTTTTCCATTCCTCTCAGATAGACTTTATAAAGGTTAATCAACAAGTTATACAATATGTACTGTACAATCCCTGTCAAAGGTTTAAGAACACTTCCATTTTCCAGTTATTACTGATATTTACACAGTTCAATGTCTCAAATGTAGTTTGAAATGAAAGAAAAGAAGAAAAAAATAAGTTAAGATGAATAAAAATAACTGATTGCATTTGTTTTAACAACTTGAATTGAGATGTTTTGACTCTTTAGAGTAACGTTCTCTGATATAGCAACTTTACACAATCAAGGCATTCTTTCTACAAGTGCATTCAGATACTGCTCAGAATTTTTTTTTACAACAATGCTGCAGAAGTTCCCACAAATGTGCTGCACTTGTAGGTTTCTTTGCTTTCACCCTTCTATCCAGTTAATCCCATATAAGTTTAGTGTAGTTCAGTCTGGAGACTGCTGGCCGTTCCATTACTTTGATGCTTATTGGTTTCTTTTTGTCTTCTTATGTAATTCTGACGTAACCTAGAAGAATACTTTGGATCAAGTGTGAGAAAGGAGGTTTGTGATCCGAAACATAACTCGTGTGTTCCCATATGTGATGAAAACTTTACTACAGAGGTCTCAGCTCGATATAAAGAAAAATACTTTTGTCTCACAGACTTATATAACAGGGACATGTATGAAAACTGTCTAGGACTAAGACTTTTCTTGTTGCCCATAGCAACCAATCAGAGCTCCAATTTCATTTTTTGAGAGCACTATATGAAATGAAAGGGTAACTGATTGCTTGTTATGGGCAATAGCGAAAGTCTTGGACCTAGACAGTTTTCATACATGTGGCCCTTTGTGACTAAAAGAGAAAGATAATATAGAAATATGCTGTCAATAATATGTGAAACAGTAAAACAATATTTTGCTAAAAAGTAATTTAAAGTAGTGATGCGTTATTGATGTGGCATATTGATATATGATGTGTCTAGAATTGGATGACGGGATCCCTTGTTATGCTGCCATGCTTAACCTGTAAGGGACGAAGATAAAGGTGTGAAAAAATATATAATATTGTACCTCAATATCATGCCATTAAAAAAATAAAAATTGTTCCTTAAAAAAGAGTCCATGTGTCGACAGATGGAAACAAAAGGTAGCAGTTCTTATAGCATGACAATGAAAAAACCAAAAATGAAAGACCATTATAGTTTGTCACGGTTCACGCCGTGGTCCCTGCTCTGGACCACGGACGTGCCTGTATCTCTGCCTGTGTCCCTACTGCAGTCCCTTCTGTTAGTTTGTACTAACCTATCCAAGCTTCTAATCCAGTAGTTGCAGCTCACCGATATTTAAAGAGACAGTACACCAATTACCCAGCTAATGACCTTTGACCTCTGGGATTTAAGGAACTTCCTGCCTCTGCTCTCCGTTAGTTTGTTCCTGTTCCCACATTGATCCTGACCTCTTGTTGCTTTCTTTTACTTGTATTACTGATGTCCTGCTACCAGTGTTACCTGTTTTCCTGCTACTGCTGTTACCTGCCGCTACAATAGTCTGCTACCTGTCTGGTACTCTGCTACTACCTACGGTTGCACCAGCCTTTGACATGTTACCTCAGTTTATTCTGCTACCCTAAGTCTGGCACCAAGAGGAGCCCCGTCAGGGGTAATGACCTGGGGGAGGGGTCCGTCCAGCCTTGCGGCATGCTCCTGTGAGGACTGGGGTCCCTTAGATTCTGCTCCCTGGCATGGTCTGCATCTACACCTTCTCTACGGTGACCCAGAGGATCCATGTACAGTATACTCAGCTTCCAATACATCGTCTAAAATAGATTTGTCACAAATGGGTCAAATCAGCTCTTACAGTGCTGAGTCTACAACATCATGAAATGGTCAGATTTTTATAATATATTGTAGGCGGACTATCCTGCATAGTAAGTAAAGTATTGTAACAGAATATCTGAGCAAAGTGTGTGTTTTGCCTCCATGGCTATGTCTACATTTCTACAGTTTCTATATTTACACAGCATAACCCCAATATTAAAGAGGTTTACTCACTTCAATGATTAGCTTCAAAATATATGGACAGTTAAATGAAGACTTTTCCTAAATACACTGATCTTTTTCCATGGTCAGAAGATGAGAGAGATTTAATATGCACTGAGTGCACACAAGTGTCTCTAGGTTACTGTCCATAACTCCCTTCCTGATTAGACGGAAGGGGGGGAGTGATGTCTCTATGGTCAGAGGAGCACACTCCTTATCCCTAACAAGATTAGATTAACTACCTTTGATAAGCAATTGTTTTCACTTCTCAGTAGTATTGTTTACTTACAGATTAAATATCCTATACTCATGTCATTGTAACTGCTCAGCTAGTTATAGATGAGCGAAATATGCTGATCACTGCTATAGAACCATCCACAACCTGACCTGTCAGTGTGAGCATGTAGCTGCCTGTTACTCTGTGACACCACATGGTGAGAAAACCCATTTAAATATATTGGAGACAGATCACTTAAGAAGACTTTTCATTTTTATTTTTTCTTTATTTTTGATTACAAAACTTATGTCTTGTCTCAATAATGAAAATAGAAGTCTTCTGGCATCACAGACATTAAACCCTTCCTCACCGAGTGCTCTTTGACTTTTCCACTGCTTGACTGTCTTATTCAGCTACACAAATTGGAACATATTAATTTAGTGATGGAATTTTTTCTGGTTCCAAACGAATATTACTTCAATGTTTAAGTAGCAAGGCCAAGGTAAATAAGTAGCTTTCATTTATTGTACAAATGTAATTGATTGGAGTTTATCATTTGCTGAAGCTAATCATTATATCACCAGGTGTTTCTGTGGGGTTTTCTGTAAAAAAGTTCATTTTCTGTGTCTCCTTAACTCAGTGGGTTATAATGGTACACACAGGGAAAGCTTAAATTACACATTTAGCTCTACTATTTTTTTGTGTTTCATTATTTTTGTTACACAGATTGTATGGTTGCTTTTTCTCCAGAAACCATCCTAGTCTCATGTGCTTTGTCTGGTATTGCAACTCAGATTCATGGGGCAGAGAATTTTTTCAATGATAAGCTACAGAAATGTCAGAATAGATTGCAGTAGTTGGGTATGGGTCGAAAGGTTCAAAGTGTTAGAAGTAAAACTACACATGTATGACTGGATGCTTTAAAGGGGTTTTCTAACTACAATGAATAGCTTTAAACATGTAGGAAAAGATAAATAAAGTCTATTACCAAATACATTGCTTTTCTGATTTTGTTTGTTTTCACAGATAGATGAGATCTTATCTCCTGCTTCTGTAAACAAACTTCCCTAGGTTAACAACCATCTCTCTCTGTACTCATTGCTCCAGCAGCTCTGTATGACCATGGTGCTGAGCTGATATGCCAATCACTGCTGTAGGATCACCCACAGACTAACCAGGAAGTAAGAGCCTGAAGCAGGCTGTGAATAGCTGGTTCTGTGAAACAGTATAGTTAGAATACCCCTTTAACTGTTTTCATATCTAGTGTAACTTATTGTAAAAGTCTGAATACACTTTTATTTAAGATCTAAGGGCAACATGTATGATTATTGGAGCCCAGGCGCCATTTTTTGTAGAATTTGCCTGAATCTATGAACCTTTTCTACTGCGGGTCATAGATTTAGCGTTTTCTAGCTACAAAGCGACACTTCTGGCTCAGGTAAATCACTTTTAAAGTGCTCTACCTGTTCCAGCATTAATGCGACTGGATTTGCCGTACTAAAGCTATAAATGTGTAGATTTGTACGGTTGTAGTGCAACACGCCTCCAGCACACCCCCTGATCTCAGGCGCATTACAAAGTGCCGCTGGCGCTTTGTAATGCTCCTGATACTGAAGTGCGCCTGTTTAAAAATAGAGTGATTAGGGCTGCGCTAGTTTTCGGGCTGACAAGGCGCCAGACTTCTGGTGCAGCCCTGTTCACACATGTCGCCCTGAGTGTCTTATTGATATACCTTCATAGTTTTACATACACCATATTTGTAATAGATCAATATCTGTAAGAGGTATCACAATATCACAGTGGATGATTTGGAAATATTCAGTGGCAACAGAAACTCACCATGGGTCTGGTTAGTGCAGAATTTTAGAAATCACTCTGGTTTACTTACGTCATACACAATATTTCTATCACGAATATGTTTAGACAGCCAGAACATGTTTCTATATTTTGGCAATATAAATAAATCCTATATTAAAACCCTTTCTGCCACTGATCAAGGTCATATTACAGAGATCTTGAGATTAAGTCAGTAGTTGGCTTACTTGATGGTGTGATCCCCCTGGAAATATAGTCAGTGGTACTCTAATTCAACATATGGCTTAAAAATGCTTTTATCATCATGATTCATCTCTCAACTATTTCAATAGCATTTGCTGAACTGCTTCCAATAACGTAGTCAAATATCAGTTGAATGCACAGAATTTAACTGGGATAAAACTAGATCCATAACATTATTTTATAGTGATTAAAGCTTGCCAAATATTAAACACTAATCACTATGTCCCTTTACACAGCCTGTAAAGAGGGAAGTGAATCAGGTCAATAGATCAATAAAGATTGCTGCCACTGGAACCACAGGAAACGGGTACAGAGAAAGACGCAATCACCAAGCAAAATGCATGTTGTCACTCTCAACAAAGATTATGGCCTTATAAGTACGGTTATTATAAATGAATAGATAAATAAATATATCTACTGATGTCTGTATGCATTACCAATGAGTTCTATTGCCACAAGGAATATATACCTTGTACTATAAGGGCGCATCCCCACGGCAGTGGACAAATACCGGACGGTATTTGTCCGGTTTTGCGGCAGTCCCCACGACCGCGGGGGCGACGGCTTTTCTCCGCGATGAGCAGAGAAAACCCCTCCCCCTTCACATTGAATTGTTCATATTCCGTCCGGAAAACGGACGGAAGAATGAACATGTTCAATGTTTTGCCGCCGGACCGCCGGCGGCAAAACCGTCGGGCAGAAAACCCGTGCAGTGGGGACTGCTGCTCGGGTTTTCCATAGAGCACAATTGTGCTAATTTTCGGCCGGTTTTTCAGGCGGTACGAAACCGCAAACCGGCTGAAAAACCATCCGAAAACCCGTGGCGTGGGGACATGGCCTAAGGAATATGCTGAGATTACTTCAACAGTGACTACCTTTGATAAATGCAACTGTGTAAAAAGGTATGGCCTGTAATATTGGTGAAGGGGCAATTGTGCACATCATATAAAAGTACACATTGGCATTCATGCTTCCCTCAATGAGCTGACGGCTCTCATGCAGCATCAAACCATAGCACTGCCAATACCATGTTTGACTGTAGATAATACACACTTGTCTTTGTACTCCTCACCTGGTTGTCACCACACACGCTTGAAACTACCTGAACAAAATGAGTTTATCCTGCTCTCATCAGACCACAGGTTCCAGTAATCCATGTCCCTAGTTTGCTTGTTTTCAGCAAACTGTTTGCGGACTCTCTTATGCATCATCTTTAGAAGAAGCTTCCTTGTGTGACGACAGCCATGCAGGCCAATTTAATGCAGTATGCGGCATATGATCTGAGCACTGACTGACTGACCTCCCACCACTTTAACCTCTGCAGCAATGCTGACAGTACTCATATGTTTTGAAAAGACAAACTCTGGATATGACGCTGAGCACGTGCATTCAACTTCTTTGGTCGACAATTGCAAGGTCGTGCCTGAGTGGAACCTGTCTTTGTTAGATCGGTGTATGATCTTGGACACCGTGCAGCAGCTCAGTTTAAGAGTGTTTTCAATCTTCTTATAGCCTAGACCTTTATGGAGACACAACACCTCCAACGTTAAATGTGGGCTAATTATAACAATAGTAATGTGAATGGCCTATAGAACTATCAATAAACACTTATATCAGAGAACCACCACAGTCAAAATTATACCAAAACAATTAGATCTTTATTGAAAAGGTCAATGGCTAAAAAACAATAAAAATGGCACTTGTACTGTAAATACTGCATGTCCCACCACTCATAAATATAGATATCTCAACCTAAGGAAGGTTCCCAATTTCTCAGAAATAATAACAAATAGTAGTTAATTAATGCCCAAATACCCAACCTTGGTAAAGTCAATGACAAAAGAATGGCAGTCACATCAACAGAGAGAAGGGAATGGAGACACTCACCCCATGCAATACTATTGCCATTTTTTATTGTTTTTTAATCAACAAATTTTTCAATAAAGATCTAATTATGTTTGTATCATTTTGTCTGTGGTGGTTCTCTGATATAGGTGTGTATCTTTATGTAGAGCAACAATTCTTTTTACAGATCCTCAGATAGTTCTTTGCCATGATGTGCCATGTTGACCTTTCACTGACCAGTATGAAAGAATGTAGAGCGATAACACTTAATTTAACACACCAGCTCCCCATTCACACCCGAAACCTTGTAATACACACAGTACAAATAAGGCCATACACCGAAACGTGTCAATGTGCTGCTGCTCAGTGCGGAATGGAGCCCGTGCCTTTTTAACTTGAAGAAATAAAACATGAAGTTTTAGTTATTCCTTCCTGTCGTGGACATGTGTGCGTAATTGCTGGGATTTTTTCTTTATTCATGAGACCTTGTAATACTAACAAGTCACATGACACTGTAGAGGGAAAATGGGATATAGGGCACAATTTGTCCATTTTCACTTAGGGGTGTACTCACTTTAGTTGTCAGCTGTTTAGACATTAATGGCTGTGTGTTGAGTTATTTTGAGGGCACACCAAATTTATAATGTTATACAAGCTGCACACTTACTACCTTACATTGTGTCAGAGTGTCAAATCTTCAGTGTTGTCCCATGAAAAGATATAACACAATATTTCCAAAAATGTGAGGGGTGCATTCACCTTTGTGAGATACTCTATACAGGCACATTTTGTATATTCTTGTAAACTGTTGTGTTTTTTTTTCTTTTCTGGTTTGGTTTTTTTCTTTCTGACTGAAATAAGACAAGAAAAAATCTTTCTCCTGACTTGGCTGACAACGCCGCCATATGAACATGCTTTAGGAATCTGCCCAAAAGGTCAGTGGTTTTAGTACATTTTTAATCAGCATGTCCTATCCAAGTCCCAAGCACTTGTAGTCCGCACAGCTCTTGACTTTTATTAAGCAACCTTTCACAAATCATTAAAAGATCCTTTGTTAATCAGTGTTATATCTCAGTGTGGTTTAAGTGTGCAGCAGCATCTATTGAATGGCAGGGTGTGATAGAGAGACTGGCTAGCACAATAAAGTGAAAGTGAAGACTGGTTTCAGACATAACCAAATCCAGACAATTTCAACAGCTTACTCATTCCTATTATGCTTAGTCCAGTTCATTAAGTGAAATTTCTCTGCCAAACATCACTCAGTTGTGCCTTCATCTGTTAAGGGTGGGGTCCTGGAATAGCTGAGATATAATATTAACCTCTGTGGAAGTTGAGTATTCTTAAATGTGAAGAAATTGGCAATCACGAGCACCTGTCATGAAATGTGGGAACAAGCACTGAGATATGCTTTCTTGTATGCAGTATATCACCTGTTGGACCCAAACATAATAAGCTATAGCGAGGTATAAAAGTTGTTCCAGGGAACGTTTGTCACATCATTAGTGTCATTATAATGTGCAACATGGAAAATTTATCAGGTCATTATATCAGTCTTTTGTATTTTATTGTATATTTAGTAAGAAAAAACAATTGAAAGGTATATAAACATAATTATGAAATAAGTATGATTAGCAAGCGGTTTAGGTTAAAAAAATTGATATACAATAATATTCATTTGGTCATACGTAGCCCACTTCTATAGGATACCCACAAAAAAGAGAAAGTGAACACTCAACAATTTAAAGCTCTGAAAGAGTGGTGCAGCCTAAATGCCCAGAAAAGTATGTAGTAATGAGTAAGGGAAAGACCAAGAAAGGCGCTAAGAAA
>JAODAL010036972.1:0-40994 GCA_025379985.1 Phyllomedusa bahiana
CTGACTCCAAATAAAAATATTTTTCCCGGTCTGCTCATTCCTTAACTATGAAACTACAAGTCCCTGACCTTGTCATGTTTTGCCTAGACTACTGCAACATCTTGCTCTGCGGTCTCCTGTCTGGCACTCTCGCTCCCCTCCAAATCATCCTCAACTCTGCTGCTCGTCTTATCCACCTTTCTCCTTCCTACTCCTCTGCCTCTCCCCTTTGCCAATACCTACCTCGGATACCCATCGCCCAGCGAGTTCAGTTCAAACTACTAACCATGACCTACGAGGTCTCCATAACTTGTCCCCCCATACATCTCCAGCCTTATTTCTATACATTCCCTTACACAGTTTCCACACCTCAACGGACCTTCTTCTCTGCTCTCCTCTTGTGAGTTCCTCACACAACCGTCTCCAAGACTTCTCTCATGCTTCCCCCATACTCTGGACCTCACTACCCCAACACATCAGAAGCAAAACTGTAAGCAACCTGAAAACCCATCTTTTCAGGATAGCCTACAACCTACAATAACCCTGCTGCCACTACTCCAACCCACTAACATGTCTGCCCCTCACCTTCTGTCTCTTTCCACCTTCTTTGTAGATTGTAAGCCTTTGTGGGCAGGGTCCTCTCTCCCTCTGTACCAGTTGTTAGTCATTTATTGTCACCATTGTACTTGTTTGACATATGTTATGTATGTAACCCCCTCGAATATACAGTGCCCTGGAAGTAATGCCACTTTAAATAATAATAATAATAATAATAATAAAGCAGACTTTGACGTAGAGCCAGGCTGGAGTTTAATAAGCCCCCTTGTTTTCACTCTTGAATAACTGTACAGAGATCTGGACTTTGCTGTAAGGGACTTCAAGGTTGCCACCCCCTGATGTGGACACTTGAGGTGACAACTAGTGATGAGCGATTGCGTCAACTATCGTAATCGGATCGATAGTCGATATTGTCAATTATCATGCCAATATCCGATAATAGATAATCGCCGATGACCATTAAAGTCTATGGGAGAGGAACAACACCTTCATTTTTACAACCAAACATGGCTGGAGAAGCTGGAATTAACATCCACAACAGTAAAATGGATACGTGCTACATCTTAGGCAACACAATTAGGCAACAAGAGTCACAGAAAAAACTGACAGACTATTCACTATCCCTGTCTTGTACCACAGCATGACCCTTAAACCTGCATCACCCACAAATTAAAAAGTGCCAGAAGGCAGTATTATTTGAACCATCATTTTACTTGAACTGGACATTGACTATCCCTGTCCTGAAACGCAGCATGACCCTTAAACCTGTCTGACCCACAGATTAAAAAGTGCCGGAAAAAGGAGTCTTTCAACCACCATTTTAGTTGAACTGGACATTGACTATACCTGTCCTGGGCCACAGCATGAGCCCCAAACCTGCATGACCCCCAAATTTAAAAAGTGCCGGAAAAAGGAGTCTTTCAACCACCATTTTAGTTGAACTGGACATTGAATATACCTGTCCTGGGCCATAGCATGACCCCTAAACCTGATTGACCCACAGATCACAAAGTGGCACTATGCTATCTTGTACAGTGACTGTCATTTAGTATATTTTTTGGTAACTGACGTTTGTTAACAGGATTTATTTAGGGAAGTTTTATTTATAGTTTTACATTATTATCATTTTGCTTTTCTTCAAGTGTGATAACATACCACATACACCCCTCCCTGCAGTTTTTAAAGGTATTTTTTACACATGTAGATGTGTTAATTCGTTCGCACACCCCATAAGTAATAAATATGTCCGAATCATCCTCAAAACACTTCTTAGTTGAGAAGATATTTGCCCTCCTGACTTCTGAGACTGATTCAGCCAATCAGTTCATTGGTTTCATTTGTCCTCCAAATCCTTCTTTAGTGATTAGGGACAGACTCCCCTGGAGATCAAATGATGCGTCCCCATCGTGACTCCAGCCCCAGAAAATTTTAAGCCTCAAATTGTGCAATTTGTGTCCAGCCCTGGAGCCCTTTTTGACACTACTTAACCTCACAGAAATCAACTTTTTCAAAATCTGATTTTTTAGAGAAATTTGAAGCTCTGCAGAATGCCCCTAATGGTGAGAGCCAGTGCTGCCGTCAGTCATCTGTTAACACGGAGGTACAGCTGTCAGGGCCAGACTTACAGTGGGTGCGGTGAGAGCCCAGGCTTGCGTCCGTCATCTATTAACACAGTAAAAATGCCCTTATGACGCAGCCAGGAAAACAGTCGTGCTGAAGCAGAGTGCAGAAGCGGAAGTGTGAGGTAAGACCTCCAGCCTTCCACAGTCAAGACCTGGGTAGCGCTTGCCCCTCCATATGAGTGTGGACCAATTGAGCTTCACTTGGAGATGCTGGTGGTTGACGCTACTGTTCCACCCAGGTGCCCTTTTTCTTGGCATTCTTTTTCTTATTTTACTCTGTTCTTTGTTCTCTGTCCGTGCTCCATATTCCATGTCCTCTGAATAACCTACATCTGGTCAAGTCTTCCTGTACCTCCCTTGTACAATTCAGAGGAATATTTGTACCAGCTATTTTGTACATGCAAGTTTTTAATAGTTTAATTCTAGAAAACGCATTTTTAAAATGGGATGGAATCCCACCAGGTCAATGTTTCTCTTTTTTTTAATTGTATTAAATGGGTTGTCTCACTACAGAGATTGCTTGCTATGTTAAAGATCTTGCAAAAACAAGTCATTTTGCAATATGTGTCCATTAACAGTGTCCTACCTATTCCTGTTTTTGACAGCACCATGCCCCATACATTTCAAAACATCACCCTTGAGCCACTGTTGACAATTGTGAAGAACAAATGTCTGTTAGAAACCACATTTTTTATAATAGGACCTGTAGTATAGCTGCATTTCACAGCAGCATGACCCAAAAAATTATAAAAATGACTTCTCAGCCACTGTTAAAAATTGTGAGGGAGAAATGCCACTTAGAAGCCATAAGATAAAGTGAGTAAATGGAATATGGTGTTGTCATGAAACCTTGGTGTCTTTTACAGTCTCCTCACCGCAAAACCAGCAAAATGAACTTTTGGGAACTGAGAATATAAATTGCAGTAAGAAATGATCATTTTAAAAAAATGTTTTCAAGAGGACCATTTCATTTGGAAGAGGAATGTGAAGTAGAACGGCAACTAATCGGTGACCTCGGCAATTGGGGCCACAACATCATCAGAGATCCATGCCTGATTCATCTTGATGAAAGTCAAACGATCCACATTATCTGTGGAAAGTCGGATGCGTTTGTCTGTAATGACTCCTCCAGCTGTGCTGAAGGTACGCTCAGATATGACGCTAGCTGCTGGGCAGGACAACACCTCTATGGTGTGGCGAGCGAACTCGGGCCATTCATCCATTTTGGATACCCAGAAGTCTATTGGGTCCGGAACACATCCAAAAACATAGGTGTTGAGACGCAGATAGTCGTGCACCATAATCTTAAGCCGGTCTCTGTGTGTTGCCCTGCATTACATGCGTTGGTGAGGTGGTAAATAAAGATTGCCAGAGGTCACCCATTAGGCTTCTGCCACAATGTCTGCTGCTGCTTGGCACTCTACTGCTATCACGTTGCTGACGTTGTTCCACCGTGATATTTGAAGAATGTGAAGCAGACGCAACAGATGTCTCCAGTTGATTGATCAGCACAGTCTCCAATTCCTGCATTTTACTCTCTATTTGGGTGGGTGGAAGGAAAGTGCTGAGTTTTGCTTTGTACCGGGGATTGAGGAGGGTGGCCACCCAGTAACTGTTGTTCAGTTTGATGGCCTTAATGCGAGAATCATGTTGGAGGAAATGGAGCATCCAAGCACTCATGTGAGAGATGGAGCCTTGATTTCCCAAAAACTGGCAAGGATGGTGCAGAGCTCTTTCACCTGCCTCCACTCTCGGTGGCTCAACACCCCGAGGTCCGCACCGCTGCTTGTCAGGCCATGTGTCACTTCGTACTGTGTAATGGCATTGCGCTGCTGCCACAATCGCTGGAGCATGTGGAGGGTGGAATTCCAGCGTGTTGCCACGTCAACAATGAGACGGTTGACGGGGAGGCCGAGCTGACGCTGCAACACAGCCAGGCGGGATGAAGCAGGGTGCGAACGACGGAAGTGTGAGCTCAGACCTCGATCCTTCTTCAGCAAGCAGTCCAGACCCGGGTAGCGCTTTAGAAATTTCTGGACGACAAGGTTCATGACGTGTGCCAGGCAAGGGATGTGCTCCAGCCTACCGATCTTAAGGGCGACCAGCAGATTTAAACCGTTATTGCACACCACCTTGCCCTGCACAAGGTTCTTGTCACCCAGCCAGCGCTCGGTCTCGTTGCGAAGAGCCCTCCAAAGCTCCTGACCTGTGTGTTGACGGTCTCCAAGACAGATTAGTTTCACACGGGCCCGGTTTTTTTATGGGCACGTGATGCCCCAGAGGACCTTGGGGAAAGAACCCTGCACATCCCTGCTGTATTTGAAGAGCGTGCGCCGATCCTGAGAGCCAAACCATTACCACCAAGACATCCAACCCAGCTCACCCAGTGAGCTGTCACAGAGATAAGTGGCCTTGGCCGTGTTACTAGTCCATGTTACGGTGGTCAGATGAACGTTTACCGGACACAGATGCCGAAAACCGCTTGAAATTTTAGATGACCCATGGCTGGCCAAGCAGTGGACTGCTTTTCTGGAAAAAAATGCCTGCTCGCACTGGTATTGGGGGTCAGGCAAAGGCCATATGGTGGAACCCGTCTGTAGTCCACCAACGGAAAGGCAACAATTCCAAGGCCAAAACAGCCTGGCAAGCCGACATCTCAGGCTTTTTGCTTGGATGGTTTTGGGTTAAGTGTTTCTTCTGCTTCCAAACCTGATGGACAGAAGGCAGTCTGCTAGAACTGGCCGCTGTACGGTGTGCAGGTTGTCGAAACTGGTGCAAGGAAGAAGGTAGGATGGGTTCCTCTGTGGTGCAGTGGTACTCGTGGTCGACAGTGGAGGCTGAAGCTGAGGCTAATCCATGATAATGACTCTGAAGAGTCATGGGTAGCTGAGGAACGCATGGTGGTGGCGGAGGAGGAGGCGAGAGACAGAGGGTTGACATGAGGTTGACACCCGGCATCAAGTGTGGCCTTTTTTGGCCAAGTGTTTCCTCCATATCCAACTCATGCACTTCCGCTCAATGTGACTAGACATGTTGTGGTGGTCGGTTAAACACTAAGATTCTTGCCTCTACTTGAGCGTTTAGCGGCAAAGGCGGCATAATGACCATCGCTGGTGAATCAGAGCTTAGCGCGAAAAGCCTAGCTTGAGAGGTCCTGGACCTTTTCAAACGGCGATAAGCGAGGAGCGTGTGGTTTTCAGCGATCGTGCTGGCGAATAATCTAGCGGACTTGTGCGACCCGCCCTCTCCTTTTTGAAGGCGGGAGCCGTACTGACACTACCCCATCCGTCTTCCCTCCTCGTCCAGTGATGAAGCGCTCGCAAGCAAATTCTGCTGAAAAGACCACGTCATTCCGCAATGTCGTCATCATCATCATCAACACAGGTGACTTCCTCGTCCTGACATTCTGCATCCAGGAGCTGCAGGCTTCAAGCAGCAGGCACTGCAAGGCTTTGCTGACCACCCGGGATTTTTGCCGATTGACCGACTTCCTTCTCCCCTATGAGATGGCAATCAACCGTTGGGTCTCCAGAAGCAGACAAAATCATCCTCTTGGCCCTTGATCTTCGGAAATGCCTCCTACCCCAACCGCATTTATTTCATCATATAGGTCTTCAAAAAATGATTATCCACAGTGATGGTAACAACGATTGACATTTGGGCAGCCTACGCTAATCATGTTGACGGATGCGTGACGATGCTGATATGACATTTGTGGCCGTGAACGGAGGATGAAGGAGCTAAACTGCCAGGATTTAAAGGTTGCCTTAACCACTAAAACAATTTGGCGACGCTTGTTCGTTACTGAGAAATCACAATGGCCCAGGCCCAGCATGACAGGCCTGAGGTCCTGCAACCGACGATCCGCTGGCTTGCTGTTGCGCCAGCACTGTAAGAGCACCATCTTTTCGTACCTCTACTCCATGTCCCTACACCCCGTCTTTGCTACGCTTACCACCATGCCTTTCTGCTCCAAGTTCAGAAAAGATAAAAATTACGAAGAGTATGGAAGAGTTTTTTTTGACTAGTCTCTTATTGAAAGACGGCGAAATCACAGCTATTCTTAAAATCCTCTCTAATTTCCTAATACAGCCACTAGGATTAAGAAACGGAATTGTATCTAGCAAATAACCTGGTGAAATGCGTTCTGGTGGAAGAACGAAAGAACAAAATCACATGTTCTTCCTTCAGTCCCAGGGATTTACAACAGCCCAGTAGGACTAGAATTGATAGTTTTCAACAAATATCATACAAAATGCGCTATACTGCCCAAACTGTGATTCACCGAGCGCAATAAAACATTCAGAAGTTACACGGATGAGAAATTGCTTTTTATAGCAGCAATGACAAACGAGACCAGTTGCTAGAAATATTTTTCTATCAGAATTGTGTACAACGTGGCTATTTGAAAAAAACTAGGGCCGCACCATGTGCAATACAGCTATTTAAAAGTATATATGATAACAAACGTTGGTTTTGCACCAAATAAAATAACACAAAACAGTAACTACAAAATTTCTGTATCCAAATTAAGTATAAAACAAGGTGGCTAATTGAAAATAAACTAGGGCGAACCAAAGTGCAATACAGCATTTTAAAGTTATTATGTGGAAAAATTATTAAAAGAAAAGGTTGGTTTTGGCACCAATGAAAATACAACAGCAGTTACCCCACAAAATTTCTGAAATCAAAATTTAAGTACAAGTTGGCTCTTTTGAACAAAACTGGGCCGCACCAAAGTGAAAATACAGCTATTTAAACGTTTATACTATAATAAAAGGTGGGTTTATGTCACCAATGAAATAACCTGCAATTACTGGCAAATTTACTGTATCCTAATATAAGTACAAGTGTGGGTCTTTGATCAAAAGATGTGGCAGGCGCCAAATGTCAAAAACACCTATTTAAAATTTAATACGGATAAAAGGTCGGTTATTGCACCTATGAAAACCAACTGCAATTACTTACAAATATTCTGTATCCTAATATAAGTACACGAATGGTTCTTTGAACAAAAATGGTCTTCGCCAGAAGTGAAAAACACCTATTTAAAATTTATACGATAATAAACTGGTGGGTTGCACCAATGAAATACACCTAGCAATAACTAGCAAATTTTCTGTATCCTAAATAAGTACAGAGGTGGGACTATGATCAAAACTGGCTGCGCCAAAGTGAAAAACACCTATTAATAAGTAAACGGATATAAAAGGTGGGTTTTGCATCCAATGAAATACAACAGCAGATACTAGAAAATTGTCTGAGTATCCTAATGTAAGTCAAGGTGGTCTTGAACAAAACTGGGCTGCACAAAATAAAAGGTACTATTTCACCTCAGGTACGAGGTGTGCTGGCCAAAAACGGGTAAGAAAAAGCCATTTCAATGCAGTTTCAAAGCAGAGTCTGGGCTGCACAACATACACTCTCCTTTCAAAAGCCTGCCTGCCTGTCTGTGCTTGCCCGCGCCCATCCCCCCTCCCCCATCCTGCAGCTGTACAGCGCTAGATGCTTCTTTAAAAGTCTCTGTCTAACTAAGACCTGAAATTCTCTAATCTACCTATGTTCTAATGTTCACAGCTAAAAGCATAGTTGTCTGAGTGAATAAAGAGAACTGTGTCTCTGAGCTGAGCTGTATTGAGAGAGATCTAGCACACGTCCTGCTCTAATGAGAGACACTGAAACACTGATGAAAACAGGAAAGCTGTTTTCTATTGCAAACGAGGTCAGGGTGATTTTTCCAGCAATGACAACCATGCACATCACAGTCTTTGACATGCACACCAGCTCACCCTGCTCTATGCTTTTAGCGGATTGTGGCCACCAAAATGACAGGAAGCGGCGAAAATGGCGCGATAGTAATAGATTATGCGCAGAATCTCACCTAAAACATCGCGTGATCGGAAATTTACGATCAACCTAAAAACCGTGCCGATTTCAACTTTGTCGATTATAATCGCTCATCCCTAGTGACAACTGATGTCCTTGCGCAATATCAGATGAACAAGTGAGTGATGTAGTCAGATGGAGAGAGGGTCAAGGCAGGAAGAATTCTTTCAAAAGCAGAGAAAATCCAAAGTCAGGACTTGCAGCAGACAGATGACACTGTCAGAGGACAAGTCAAGATCAATACTGGGAATAGAACCAATATATAATACAGAAAAGTCAGGATACGCAAACAAGGACCAGGCACAAGAGGAAGATGGTATTCCTTAAGGAAGCCAAAGGAGACCAGTAATTGGAATGAAAGCAGAAAGGTAGTGTATTGTACTGGCCCTTTAAATGAAAGAAGACAAGGGAAGACTGAGCTGTCAGTTGCAGTAGCCCCAGTGAGCAACAAACGCCATGGCTCTTGACAGAGGTATAAAGATGCGCAATCTATCATGGATAATTTATTGACTGCTATTTTGAAATGGTTTTATCATAGATTATGGAGTCATTCAATAAAGATGTCTGCACATTTAACTAAGTTTGATGATTTATACAATTTTGGTCACGCGAACATAGCATGTTGATCTGGCAGCTGAGTTTTGATAAGTTTACTTCTCCCTTGTCAAACTATTTTGGTGGTGAATTTACTGACAAAGTAGTAGCCTGATAATTGGGCATTTTTATCATAGTGATTGCTTTTAATATAATATTACTGATTTCATTTTTTAAACCATGAACTTTCTTTATGTTCATGATTGCAAAATCTTTAAATTGCAAAATCTATGGTCTTTTTCTCTTAATGTTGCTGACTATATAATGTTAAGTAGACAGTTTTAAAGGTCACAGTATTTTCAGGAATCTTCGAGTGGCTAAATGAACTTCAATAGAAAGGCTACTTTTATTAATACATATTTAAGGTACTTGCACATATTTTTGGTATATCTGACATAAATTAAAATATAACAGTATACTGCTATGATTCTGTACGGCCCCTCAGAATTTAGGGCCCCATACACTAAAGCCTCTGGAGTCCGCACCCCTTTCCTACTCCCG
Source organism: Phyllomedusa bahiana (assembly GCA_025379985.1). NCBI lineage: Eukaryota > Metazoa > Chordata > Amphibia > Anura > Hylidae > Phyllomedusa > Phyllomedusa bahiana. The sequence continues at coordinate 9,141 of JAODAL010036972.1, forward strand.
CTCTGCCCCCCCGAAAAAGAAAAAAATGCAACATCATCCACATATTACACCATAAGCGCGTTCCCGGGTTATCAGCGTAATGTGGGACGTATTTCGCCCGCATTTGTCGTTTGTTTAATCGGGGAGGGAGGAGGGGGGGGGGGGAATCAGCAGCCCGCCGCACATGACATTGCTCTTTACTAGCGGGTGTAAGCTGAATATTGACAGGGTCACTTTCTCCCGCAGGAGAGGGGAAATAAACCTTTCTCTATGAGGAACTTTTGATTACCGTAATGACTGGGACGTACTCGCCCCGTATTTAGCGCAGTACCGGGTTTACGGGCTGAAATTTTGCCAGTCTTTCCCATGTGAACTAGCATGAATATACCCCATACTGTACTAAATGTAAACCATTATACCAAGACCAATATAACGGCCATACAGTGCTCATATAGTGGTAGATAAATAGTGCATTTAGTGACTCACTGGTGATGTCTTGTCCAATGTGTCGTGCACTTTCCTTTTTCTTCTCCATCCGCTCCAGACCTCCATGATGACTTCTCCCTGCAGAATTTACAACACAAACACCTGATACTCCTCACTTTATCATCTTCCTACTGCCCCCCACATGTAAAAATACCTTATCCATAGTTCCCCAAATGGTAGTAATTACCATCTTGACAGGTAGGCTAAGGGATAGGGATGGAGGGCTGAGGGGCCTGGATGGAGGTCTGAGGGGCCTGGATGGAGGGCTGAGGGGCCTGGATGGAGGGCTGAGGGGCCTGGATGGAGGGTCTGGACAGGGAGGCTAATTGATCGGGATGGAGGGCTGAGGGGCCTAGATGGAGGGCTGAGGGGCCTGGATGGAGGGTCTGGACAGGGAGGCTAAGGGATCGGGATGGAGGGTCTGGACAGGGAGGCTGAGGGGTCAGGATGGAGGGTCTGGACAGGGAGGCTAAGGGATCGGGATGGAGGGTCTGGACAGGAGGCTGAGGGGTCGGGGTGGAGGGTCTGGACAGGGAGGCTGAGGGGTCGGGATGGAGGGTCTGGACAGGGAGGCTGAGGGGTCAGGATGGGGGGGGGGGATGGAGGGACAGCTGAGTGTCCTGGACGGGGGAATGGAGGGAGGGCTGAGGGTCCAGGACAGGAGGGGATGGAGGGAGAGCTGAGGGACCAGGACAGGGGGGATGGAAGGAGACTGAGTGTCTGGACAGGGAATGGGGGGGCTGAGTGTCCAGGACAGAGGGGATGGAGGGAGGGCTGAGGGTCCAGGACAGGGGGGGGGATGGAGGGAGGGCTGAGGGTCCAGGACAGGGGGGATGGAGGGAGGGCTGAGGGTCTAGGACAGGGAGGGATGGAGGGAGGGCTGAGGGTCTAGGACAGGGAGGATGGAGGGAGGACTGAGGGACCAGGACAGGGAGGATGGAGGGAGAGCTGAGGGTCCAGGACAGGGGGGGATGGAGGGAGGGCTGAGGGTCAAGGACAGGGAGGATGGAGGGAGGGCTGAGGGTCCAGGACAGGGAGGGACGGAGGGAGGGCTGAGGGTCCAGGACAGGAGCGATGGTGGGTGGGCTGAGGGTCTAGGACTGGGAGGGATGGAGGGAGGGCTGAGGGTCTAGGACAGGGAGGATGGAGGGAGGGCTGAGGGTCCAGGACAGGGAGGGATGGAGGGAGGGCTGAGGGTCAAGGACAGGGGGGATGGAGGGAGGGCTGAGGGTCAAGGACAGGGTGGATGGAGGGAGGACTGAGGGTCTAGGACAGGGAGGATGGAGGGAGGGATGAGGGTCTAGGACAGGGAGGATGGAGGGAGGGATGAGGGTCCAGGACAGGGAGGATGGAGGGAGGGATGAGGGTCCAGGACAGGGGGGATGGAGGGAGGGATGAGGGTCCAGGACAGGGGGGGAGGGAGGGAGAGCTGAGGGACCAGGACAGGGCGGGATGGAAGGAGAGCTGAGTGTCCTGGACAGGGGACTGGAGGGAGGGCTGAGTGTCCAGGACAGAGGGGATGGAGGGAAGGCTGAGTGTCCAGGACAGAGGGGATGGAGGGACGGCTGAGGGTCCAGGACAGGGAGGATGGAGGGAGGGCTGAGGATCTAGGACAGGGGGGATGGAGGGAGGCTGAGGGCTAGACAGGGAGGTGGAGGGGACTGAGGGTCCAGGACAGGGAGGATGGAGGGAGGGATGAGGGTCCAGGACAGGGGGGATGGAGGGAGGGATGAGGGTCTAGGACAGGGGGGATGGAGGGAGGGATGAGGGTCTAGGACAGGAGGGATGGAGGGAGGGCTGAGGGTCCAGGACAGGGGGGGATGGAGGGAGGGCTGAGGGTCTAGGACAGGAGGGATGGAGGGAGGGCTGAGGGTCTAGGACAGGAGGGATGGAGGGAGGGCTGAGGGGGCCCGGAAGGAGGGGTGGAGGGAGGGCTGAGGGTCCAGGACCTGGGGGATGGAGGGGGCTGAAGGCTAGGATGGGGGGATGGAGGGGGGCTGAGGGGGCTAGGACTGGGAGGGATGGGGAGGACTGAGGGCCAGACAGGGAGGGTGGGGAGGCTGAGGTCCAGGACAGGGGGGGTGGAGGAGGGCTGAGGGTCCAGAAAAAGGGGGGGATGGAGGGAGGGATGAGGGTCTAGGACAGGGAGGATGGAGGGAGGGCTGAGGGTCCAGGACGGGGGGATGGAGGGAGGATGGCGGGAGGATGGAGGGAGGACTGAGTGTCCAGGACAGGGGGGATGGAGGGAGGGCTGAGGGTCCAGGACCTGGGGGATGGAGGGAGGGCTGAGGGTCTAGGACAGGGAGGATGGAGGGAGGACTGAGGGTCTAGGACAGGGAGGATGGAGGGAGGACTGAGTGTCCAGGACAGGGGGGATGGAGGGAGGGCTGAGGGTCCAGGACTGGGAGGATGGAGGGCTGAGGGTCCAGGACAGGGGGATAGAGGGGGGGGGCTAGGGTCGGGAGGGGGGTAGAGGGGAGGGCTGAGTGTTCAGGACAGGGGGGATGGAGGGAGGGATGAGGGTCCAGGACAGGGGGGATGGAGGGAGGGCTGAGGGTCCAGGAGAGGGAGAATGGAGGGAGGGCTGAGGGTCCAGGACAGGGAGGATGGAGGGAGGCTGAGGGTCCAGGACAGGTGGGATGGAGGGAGGACTGAGGGTCCAGGACAGGGAGGATGGAGGGAGGGCTGAGGGTCCAGGACTGGGAGGGATGGAGGGAGGGCTGAGGGTCCGGGACAGGGGGATGGAGGGAGGGCTGCGGGTCCAGGACTGGGAGGAATGGAGGGAGGACTGAGGGTGGAGGACAGGGGGGATGGAGGGGGGACTGAGGGTTTAGGACGGGGGGGATGGAGGGAGGGCTGAGGGTCCGGGACAGGGGCGATGGAGGGAGGATTGAGGTCCGGGACAGGGGGGGTGGAGGGAGGACTGAGGGTCGGGACGGGGGAGGAGGGGGGACTGGGGTCCGGGCAGGGGGTATGGAGGGGGACTGAGGGTCCGGGGAGGGGGTATGGAGGGAGGGCTTGAGGGTCTAGGACAGGGGGGATGGAGGGGGGGCTGAGGGTCCGGGAAAGGGGGGGCTTGTACGGAGGGCTAGGGGTCCTGAACAGGGAGGCCTGGAGTGGGGCCCTATATGGGGGCCCTGTATGGGGGCTCTCGAGTGGGGCCCTGTATGGGGGCGCTGGAGTGGGGCCCTGTATGGGGGCCCTGGACTGGGGTCCTGTTTGAAGGCATTGTATAGGGTCCTGTAGGATTTAGATACAGAGGGGGGGCTACACTGTGTGAAGAGAAGAGAGGCCCGGCCCCCCAGTGGCAGATAAGCACACAGACGATAACTTTACACTTACAGCTCCAGTGAGGGCAGGGCCCGACCTCCTCCTCCCTCTCTCTGCTGCCGGCTTTCCTCTGCAGTCGGGGATGACGTCACTATTCAGCCCCGTGAGGCCCCGCTCCGAGGGCGGGGCCTCACTGATGTGATCTGTCATCCCGGCAGCAGAGAGAGGGGGAGGGGCACGGGGCCCTGCCCCTCACTGGAGCTGTAAGTGCAAAGTTATCTCTGGGGTGCTTATCTGTCACTGGGGGGCCCCGGGCCTTTCATCTCCCCTCCTCTCCTCACACGCCTCTCCTTTGTATGCCAAATACAGGCGTTAGGCAAGCCTGCAGAAAGATCGTGATTTTCCTTGTGAAACAGGGGGGCCGCTCGCGGCGGGCGGCGGGCCCCCCCTGCTTCACGTTTCTCTCCGGGCCCTATACAGCAGTACCCCCTGTACTGCCTTTATGGCGGCCCTGATTCTGTATCTCAGCTAGGTTTTTAAATCATCTGATCTCCATAATGTTAAATGTATGACAAGAAGTTTCCAGTTGTACATAAATAAAGTTTATTTATTATGAAAAGTTAAAGCAAGCATGTTAGATGGCTTATGCTACCCTCTCTGACAGCAGAATATGATAGAAGAAGAGAAGCTGAGCATTGAGATATATGGATTTACATGATTTGGAGCAGGATTTCTGAGTAGAAATCTAATAGGACTCCTTAAGAGAAACAGTTAAACCCCCTTACCCATCCCCCTTTCAGTGTTTAAAAGTTTTTCCCGGGTTAGGTTGTATAGAGAAAACTGTCAATAACTGAATTTGGGTTTGGGGTAAGCGGACTTTCACTTTTTTTTCCTTTTGGAGCCTTGTCAGGGTTTTTTGTTTTCACTCAGTTTTCCTGCTCCAAAATAAACTTTTTAAATCATAGTTTCAGGGTTTTTCTATCTTTTGCCATACTTGCTCCCAGGCAGGTTTTTTAAAAAAATATCACCTAACAAAAATTTTACTTTTGCAAATTTTGTGTTTCAATTTGTTACCTTTTCAAGAAAAGTCTTTTGCTTTCCATTATTGTTTCCTTTTTAGTTATAAAAAAATAGTCCGCGTGTTTGTTTTAAAACTGAAATTTTTTTGAAAATTTTTCTATTTTTAGAACTGGAAAATTTTTTGCTTTTAAAGGGAAAAAATCCTACCCACAAAAAAATTTATCAATTTTCCATTAAAAAGTAAGTCTACTTTTTGTTACATTTATTTTTTAAGCACTCTATTAATGTTTTAGGATGTTACAAGTCTTATAAATGTGTTAGCAATTTTAAAGTTTTCAAGAACATTTTCAACATACATCTTTTTAGGGAATAGTTCACTTCTAATGGGACTTTGGGATATCTGTATGTTAGATACCCACATGAATCATCCCATTTTAAAAACTGAATGCCTCAAAGTATTTAAAGAAGCATTTAAAGAGGTGTTCCTACCATACACTTTGATAGCATATCGATAGGATATGCCATCTAAGTCTGGTAGGTGCGGGTCCTCCCTGTGGAACCTGCACCTAACTTGGGAATCGGCTACCTAAAGTGTTGGCTTAGAATAATCTACTGGTCATGCTTGCGCATGACTCTCCATTTTGACCTCTAGGATTTCAGAGTATAGCCAAATATGGCGCTTCATTAACCACTTAAAGCACCATGACGTTCCTGTACCTTATGGTGCATTGCCTGTTAACGCACCATGATGTACAGAAACATAGTCGATTGACAGTTGGGCTCCTGCACTTCTAGTCTGTAGCAGAGATAAATCTGTTCACAGTCGGTTAACCCCTTAGCTGCCACTGTTAGGCCCCGTTCACAAGGCGTATTCTGCCGCGGATTGGCGCCGTACTGCGCGCCGGATTTGCGCTGCGTACGGCGCCAATCTGCGGCAGCAATTACGGTAACCCACTGCTCTCAAAAGAGAACAGTGGATTCCGTCGCTCCTCCCCGCTCGGCAAATCCCCCGCGGGGGGAGAAAGTGACATGCACATTATTTACGGCGCGGACGCGCCGTAAACAATGCATTGTCTATGGGGCAGGGAACACGGCCTTAATAGCGATCGTGTCAGCCAAAGAGTTTGACAGAGGGTCGCGTCGCAGTGGTTCTGATGCTTATCATGACAACCATCAGGTACACAATGGCGGAGGTGAAGCCTGACAGGATAAATGACAGTTGGCATAACAAATTGCAGTACAGAATTGTACTGCAATGTATTATGCCAGCCATCTAACAATCACTGATTATAGTTCTATAGTGGGACAAGTCAAAAAGATAAAAAGTGCATAAATAAAAAGCGAAAGTGTAAATTAAATAAAAAATACAATAAAACACAGATACCGCCTTTTACCCATTACAAATGCTTATCACTGAAAAAAGTAAAAAAGACACATATTTGGTATCTATTGGCAGAATGCCAATTTTTGTTCAGCCCACTGAACATAAAATGGAATGAAAGGCGATCAAAAAGTTATATAAACGCCAAAGTGGCACCAGTGAAAACGTCAGAAGTAAAGCATAAAAAACTATAAAAAACTGATATTGTTGTCCTTGTACCAAGCCACATAGTACCCTTAAAACAGCTGTTTCCTCTACAAAACAAGCTGGGATGAAAGGGGACTTGGACAAGTTTGTCAATAAATTTTCAAATCTATCTTCATTTATGACTGGGAAACCACACACTCAATCATCATCAAATTCTCTTCCTCATGACATCCAGGAGAAGGGAGATCGTATTGATGATAATATACTTATAAATTATGAACTTCCAATCTCTAGATCCATTCTCACCTTAAGTCTATGTATGACTTACTAGAAGACCAAGAGAACAGAAACCTTAGGAATAACCTTTGTCTCAGAGGACTTTCTGAATCCATTCTTCCTGAATCCCTTATGGATGCAGCTAAATGTCTCTGTATTAATATTTTGGAGAAATTGAGAGAGCCCACATAGCCCCCAGGGCCAAACCAAAGCCTACCAAGCCACCACAAGATGTTATCTGTAGACTTTTAAAGAGAACCTGTCACATAGATTATACCACCCAGCACATGTTAGGGTCAGACCTACTGTTTCCAGCCCTGAGTCCCTTATTCTGTAAGATGCTGTCGTTTTCGTGTATTTAATGCTCAAATCTGCAATTTTCAGCCAGTAGAGTCATTCAGAGTGTCAGTTTTTATCAAACCCCGCCCACCTGAGGCTAGCCCCACCCATCTCAACTGATTAACCTATTACTTTGAATAGGTAGAAATGTGAATAACTGTCAGTGGGCGGGGCTAGCCTTTGGTGGGCAGGGCTAACACCTGCTCATGAATAAGATTTGAGGGGTAATAAGGGGCACAGCCCTGGAAACAGCATGTCTGACACTAGCTTGTGCTGCCCTCAGCAAGGGGGGTATCACCTATGTGACAGGTTCCCTTTAAGCTACAAAATCAAAGACACTATTCTTCAGAAGTCAAGAATTGAGGGTGGTGGTTCCTTGGATTGTCATAACATCTTCATACCGCTGGCTTTTTCCTTTTGGTCTGGCTACAACTGTGGAGGGAAAATGCTTTACAAAAGCTCCCACTCTGATTTGTCAGCCATTCTAGATAAACTAAATGTGAGATCTCTGCAAATTTCAGATTGCGCAATCATTTCAAAATCTCCTATTCTACTGACAAATCTCACTCAAACTCCATGAAATCAGGTCTCTTCAGAAAACGTCCTCCAAACCAAAAAATAACAAGGGAGGCTAACTCCGAAACGTATTCTAGACAAGAACACCTGAATGAGACAACACTTGGGTTTTGTCTTTTATTTAATACTATGTTTGGTTTTCATTTGTTATATATCTTTAGGTTGGTAGTGTATATGTTCTTAGATGCTTCCTACCACTAGACAAGTTAAAATGTCTAATGTGAAACTTTGTACGGCTATACTGGATGTTCTTGGAGTTTCAAACTCCAATTTTGACATGTTAATTGTTTCTACCTTCATGGTTTTTGTTCTCACCTTGATTGTGACTATCTACTGTATTTTGGCTATGACCTCTTCTCTCACTACACATTCAGTATGTGAAGTTTGCAGACAGAATTTATAGACCCTTTAGTGGCACTATATCAAACTCCGTCCTTACTTCACACATTTATTAACTATGCTTCTTATCCTCATCACTATCCAAGATGGACTATCCAAGATGGTCGTTAACATTACAACAATCAATGCCAAATGTCTAAACTCTCCATTCAAAAGATCATCACTATGTAAGTAAGCTAGAGTGAGTTAAACAGAGGTCTTATGCATTCAAGAGACATCTTTTTCATAAAGATACTGTCACGTCAAGGGGGGTACAGTGAGCCCTGACTGGAGCCCAGCCCACTGTCCCTGCTTATTTGACGTGCTGCCCTAGGTGGCAGCCGGCAACTGGGCGACAGTCCCTGCGCTGCTAAAGTGCTGAGGCCGTCAGGAGGAGGAATAGTCAAACAGTCCGGGTCAATACCAAAACGGGAACGCCAAAGCCACAAATCAGGACCAGAGGGATAAATGTAAACAAGCCGGGGTCAAAAGCCAAACGGGAGCGAGGTACAAAATCAGAAGACAAGCTGGGGTCAGGAGAACAAGCCGAAGTCAGGTACACAGGTAAGCAGACAACAAACAATAACACAGGAATAGGCAGCCAGGAAAATATCACAGGCGCAGCACTCAGCTAGCAGGGAGTTTAAATGTGATCCCCAGATACCGCCCCTGTAGCTGATTGGAGCGACCTCCGCGTCCTCCCATTGGCTGGTGCGACACACCCCCTGTCCGGAGTGGCTGGACCTCTGTCACTCACACAGCTCCCAGCAGACGTTCTATCAGGGTGGGGTCGCTGATCAGCTGCTGCAGAATCTTGCTCCCCGTAAGCCGAGCGCTGCCCAGCCCTGACATACTTTCTGGTTGCATAACAAAAAATTCCATTATATATTTATTGCTCCAACACCCCATAAAAAGGGTGGTATGGCTATAGCCTTTAAAGATACTTTAGGCTGCTTTAATACAGCGCAGTTTTGGTGTAGTTTTAACTGCGCTCCAATTAAACTGCCTTTATTACCAACAAGCTTCTTTCAGTTGTCTAAATTGTCTAGAAAGGTGTTTCAAGTAAGTAGTCAATTGCTGTATTTGAAGTCTTATGGATTACAAACACACTAATTGATTACTCACTTTCCAAACAGTTTAGATAAGTGAAAAAAGCTTGCTGGTAATAAAGGCAGTTTGTGACGCAGTTAAAACTGCACAAAAACTGTGCTGTGTGAAAGCACCCTTAGTCTTTTCCTCAGACAATGTGGTCTGAAGGTCATTACTAGAGATGAGCGAATTTTTCCAAAATTCGATTCGGCTGATGCGCTGAATTTTTTTCCCAAAATTATTTTGTTCAAAATTTATATGCGACAACTCGCATTAAAAAAACAGCTATTTCCTGGCTGCAGAGAGCCTGTATGGTGTTTTAGAACATTGTGCTATGCAGAATTAAACATAGGGAGCGTGGTTTTGTATTGAAACAATGCTGTGATTTAATAGGACATACAGATGACATAGTGTGAAGGTGGCAGCAGCACAAGTAGGCCACAGAGTGGCACAATTTCAGATTGTGGAGGTGGCAGCAGCATGCGTAGGCCACGGAGTGGCACAATGACATAGTGTGGAGGTGGTGGCGGCAGGAGTAGGCCACAGTGACACAATGACAGATTGTGGAGGCGGCAGCAGCATGAGTAGACCACAGAGTGGCACAAATGACAGATTGTGGAGGTGGCAGCAGCATGAGTAGGCCACAGATTGGCACAATTACACAGTGTGGAGGTGGTGGCAGAAACAACAGCAGCAGCATAAGGTCAGAGAGTGGTACAATGACACAATTTTGTGGTGGCGGCAGCTAGATGACATAATGAGGAGGTGACGGCAGCAGCAGCATCAAGCGAGAGAGTGACATGGTGACATAGCCTGGAGGTGACAGCAGCAGCAGCATGAGGAGACCTGAGTGATGAGGTGGTGGCAGCATCAGAAGGCTACATAATGGCCCAGTGAAGAGTGGGGAGGTGGGTGTCAATACCAGTCCCTGGTAAAGATGGTGGGTGGTAGAAGGAGCAGCTGGCAACAGATATGTGGCATCATGCAGGTTGCAGCATCAGAATAGTAGTTGAGGCAGGTAGCCAGAAGAATCCAGACTCATATGTCAAAGTTGGGTGAGGCAGCATGGTTGATCTAATCTGATGCATCAGCCATTGGTGTGTTAAAATCCTTGCTGATCCATACCTGATTCACCTTGACAAAGGTGAGTCTCTCCACATTTCGTGTGGACAAGCGAGTTCTCCATGGGGTAACTATGGCCCCCACCGCACTGAACAACTGATGCCACACTACTGGCCAGGCAGGACAGTTTCTCCAGTGCAAACTTGGCAAGTTACGGCCACAAATCCAGTCATTTATGGGGTTGTCTAACATACAGGCCCCTCAAAGCTATGTCAGAACTGGACTGGTCCCTAAAAAAAATTGTGTTGCAAATTTTCTTGAAAATATGAAAAATTGCTATTAAATTTGTAATCTCCCTAATATTGTAAAATGATAAATAGACATTTAAAAAATTATGCCAACGTAAAGTAAACATGTGTAAGATTCAAGTTATGAACAATTTTGTGTGGTATAACTATCTGTGTTCTAGATATACACACGGTAGTAGTAATATTTTTTCATTACCGCACCATAGACTCCCAAAACGGGAGATCCCGTAACTCCCTTTAGTCCAGCAGAAAATATCAATAGAAGGTAGTTATTTCAAATAGCAGCATAAATTTATTAAAAGTCTTTGACATGTAAAATTTCAAACTGATACACGTTTGTTACTCGTGATTTCCTTATGGTACATGTCCATAGTGGTCGGTAGCTGTATTTTGGAATTGTTCCTCATAGCCTGGCCTCACCATCGCTTGCCTGTCTGTTTCATGTGCTCCAAGATGGAGAGGCCAGGCTATGCGGCTGCATGATGAACGATTCCAAAATAAAGCTAACGACCACAATGGACTTGTACCATAAGGATATCGCAAGTAAAAAACATGTTACAGTTATAAATTTTGCATGTCAAAGACTTTTAATACATTTTTTACTACTATTTGAAATAACTACCTGCTATTGATATTTTCTGCACAACTATCTGTTTTACACGAAAATTCTTGAAGTTTGAAAATGGCAAATTTGGTAAACTTTTCACAACATTTTGGTATTTTTTCACAAATAAACAAGGATTGCAGAGACCAAAATCAATTACTAACTTAAAGCACAATGTATTACAAGAAAACAATCTCTGAATCACATTGATAGGTACAAGCATTAAAAATTACTTCCAAATAAAGTGACACGTCATATTTGAAAAATAGGACTTGGTCCTTAAATCGAAATCAGACCTTAAAAGGTTAAAACAAAATGGAGGATCATGCACAAGGGAGAATGGCTTTCCATTCTGAGCCAACACAATTGAGGGCCAATTCCAGAGATAGGTGCTGAATTCAGAAGAAAAATATACACCAATGAGACTGTCAATAGGATATACCATCAAATTATATGGTAGGAACACCTCTTTAAGACGTTTGTTTATCTTTTAGGCGTGTCACAGCAATTTAACTTGTTAACGAATGGCCACCGATTATAGACACAGGCAGTGCAGGTCTCTCAGAGTCTTTCAGCGTTGCAGCTGTGCTAGCAACAGAGCTGTACTTACCAGTTCTGTTCCTTGAGCACGCTCTGTAAGCTCCAGGAAGCAGAGGAAGCCTCTGATCCCTGGCGCTTAAGCCTTTGATCGCTAGCATAATAAAAGGACGTTCCCCTGCTCCATCGGATGATCGGGACTCCCGATGACCCGATGGAGCCCAGGGAATGTCTGCACTGTCAGCCCTGGGGACCTAAAGTAGACTCAGGGCTTTATGTATAACACTCCTGAAGTCAGGGCACACTTTGTGCTGCCCTGACTGCTGCCTGTGTCATACTGACACAGGAGGTAATGTATTAGCATATACTAATACATTACTAAGTGTAAACAAAAAATGTGATTATTATTATGTTATATTAGGTATTTACATGACTGTAATTAACCTGTAGAATTAATCTTACAGGTTATTAAGTGTGAAATGTGATTGGTGTAAAAAAATAATTAAAAAACCAAACAAAAAGATTAAATAAAATTCTGCAGTAATTTATGTGCCCCCTAAGGCCCCGTTCACACGGCTTATTTGCCGACGGATTGGCGCCGTATTCCGCGCCGGATTTGCGCTTCAATACGGCGCCAATCCGTCGGAGTCATTACGGTAATCCACTGCTCTCATTGAGAACAGTGGAATCCGTCGCTCCTCCCCGCTCGGCAAATCCGCCGCGGGGGGAGAAAGTGACATGCACATTATTTACGGCGTGGACGCGCCGTAAACAATGCATTGTCTATGGGGCCGGGACCGGCGCCCCCGCCGCGCTCCGGCCCCGCCCCCGTCCCGCCCCGTATTCATGGCGGATTTGTGCGCTCAATACGGCGCACAAATCCGTCGGCAATAAGCCGTGTGAACGGGGCCTAAAAGTACAACTTTTCCCACATAAAACAATGCCTCATACAACTGCTTCATAACCACATGTGCTGCTGAATTAAGAAATACACATACCGTATATACTCGAGTATAAGCAGAGTTTTTCAGCACAAAAAATGTGCTGAAATATGCGACCTCGGCTTATACTCGAGTCACTGTCGGCGCTCGGGCGCTGCGATGGCCCGAGTGCCGATAGGGATGCTTCAGCTATATGCGACTCCTCAGGGTCGTGGCCCGGGCGCTGTCAGCAATCTCTTTCCCTATATGCAACTCCTCTGGAGCGCATACAGGAGAAGAGATACCACTGCGGAGCAGAGCGCGAGCGCTCCCTGCTCCGCAGTGGACTCCGGGTGGCCGCAAACTCGCAGCTGTTTGGAGTTTTCCGGCACAGGCAGTGTGTGTCATCACGCTGCGTGCGCGGCCTGATGACATCACGCGGTCTGTGCCGAGAAGATGGAGCGGAGCGCTCGGGAGGTGGAGCGGCGGGGGATCGAGGTAAGTGTTTAATTTTTGTTTTAAAACCCTGCCTATACCTGCCTATAACTTGCTTAGGGGGACATATAACTGCCTATACCCTGGTTATGAGGACCTATACCTGCCTAGAACTGCCTATAGCCTGCCTATGAGGACCTATACCTGCCTAAAATTGCCTATACCCTGCCTATGAGGACCTATACCCTGCCTATGGGGACATATAGCTGCCTATACCAGCCTATAACCTGCTTAGGGGGACCACTAACTGAGTATAGCCTGTCTGAGGAACTATACCTGCCTAGAACTGCCTATACCCTGCCTATGAGGACCTATAAATGCCTATAATCTGCTTAGGGGGAACTATACCTGCCTATAACATGCCTATGGGGGCAATTACCTGCCTATAACCTGCCTAGGGGGACATATAGCTGCCTATACCAGCCTATAACCTGCCTATGGGGGACATTAAACTGCCTATACCAGCCTATATCTGCCTATGGGGGACATTAAACTGCCTATACCAGCATATATCTGCCTATGGGGGACATTAAACTGCCTATACCAGCCTATATCTGCCTATGAGGGACAATAAACTGCCTATGTAATTTTATTGGTTTCCATTTTTAATTTTGATATTTACCAGTAGCCGCTGCATTTTCCACCCTAGGCTTATACTCGAGTCAATAAGCTTTACCATTTTTTGTGGCAAAAGTAGGTGCCTCGGCTTATACTCGGGTTGGCTTATACTCGAGTATATACTATATTTTCAATATATTTCCTTTTTCAATTTAAGTTAATTTTCCAGTTTTTCATATTTTCATACAACATCTCCTTTTAATATATTCATGAACAGAACAAACAACCAACCTGTTCAGGCCCTATATCATATACAGACTCTTGACTTATGCATGATTATATTGTGTTATACATCACTATTGAGACAAGTTGAAACTGCTTTGATAGCGATCCTACAATGTGTTATACCACAACCACACTACGTTTTGACAGCCACGCCCCCTTTCTCATACCTCATACAACTGCGTCATTGAAAAATAAAAAGGTTACGACGGTTGAAACACAAAAAGGCAAAAACTAAAAAAATTTGCTGGTCATTAAGGTCTTTTCGGGCCTGGTGCTTAAGTGGTTTACAAAAGTGAAGGTAAAATTTAAAAATTGTATTAATTTTTTTTGCAGATTGTGATTTTTTTTTTCTAGGAAAGAGTAGATGTTAACAGAGAACTAGTAGTCAATATTTACTTTCCTGATACTTTAGCTTTTTAATTATTCTATGTTATATATTGACTGAGTGCCCTATCTGCTTCAGACACAGGCCTTATAATGAAGACGCACCTACTGGATTTTTTAAGGCACCTTTTACGGTTTGCAGAGGCCTTGAGGTGCCAAAATATAGGAAACACACTGGAATGATGCTATTTTAGAGCCTGTATCTAAGGTTGCAGTGAGCTTGTTCGATCATACTGGCATTTCATTGAATTTAGTAGAATTTGGTCATGAAAATCTAGAAGAAAATTATTTCCAATAACATGCAATTTTAACTCACAACTTTTCTTTTTAACAAGGAATGTGCAAAAGAAGGACCTCGAAATTTGTTCTGTAATTCCTTCCCAGTATGTAAATACCCCATATGTGATAATAAATTGCTGTTTAAAAACAAATCACTGCACAGGAGCAAACAAGGGCTATTTTGCTTCCGTAGGACACATTTTGCTGGAATGCTTTTTAATACCATTTGACATGTGCAAGGCTCCCAAAGTATCAATACAGTTAAGCGTTGACACCATTTTAAACACTACTTCCCTCTATTATTTCAGTAAAGGTATATTGTGCATTTTCATTGAAGTAAAAGGCACACCAAAATTTTTTGGTTATTTATGCTGAATATAGAAAAACCTCATATGTGGTCATAAAGTACTGTTTGGGCACAGAGAAATGTTCAGGAGGGAAAGGGCATCAAATGGCTTTTGGAGTGCAGATTTTGCAGGAATATTTAGGCACCATGTCCAATTTTCAAAACCCAAAAGGCATTGGTGCAGTGGAAACTAAACCCCATTTTGAAAACCAGACCCTTAGTTGGAAAATTGACCCTTCAAAAAATTCATCTAGACGTATACTAAGCATTATGTCCTCACAAGTGTTTTCCATAAATTAGGGAGCAATGAAAGTTGCAAAATGAAATTTGCAATATTTTTGTTTTGTTTTAATGCTATTCGCCTTTTGTGCTAAATAACAACTTTATTCTGGGGATAATGTGATTTTGGTAATTCCAAACTTATAGAGTTTTTTCATGTTTTACTCATGTTGCAATGTGAGAGTTTGTTTTTGTGGGATATCTGTCTTTTTATTCCTTTTTTGCTTTTTGCCAGGTGGTATGAATTACATGTTACCTTTATTTTGCAGGATGATACAGCTACACAGCTACAATGATAACTAATTTAAATTTTTGTATGTTTATCTGCTTTTATACAGAAATAAAAAAAAACAAAAACTTTTTTATGTCACTATATTTTGAGTCACAACGTTTTTTATTTTTTCATTGATGGCATTTGGCTTATTTTTGCTGGATAATTTGACTTTTTCAATGGTACCGTTTTGGGGTGTTCCAGAGTTTATTATCATTCCAGCAATATTAGGTATTTGTACATTTTTTTTTTTACAAAATCAAGTGTTTATATTTGGGAAGCAGGGATCTTGTGTGTTGCAATCATTTGATCGCTGTTATAATAAGAAAGCAATATGCTACTGTATTTCTTTGTATTGTATATATATATATATATATATATATATATTTTATATATATATATAGAAAAAAGCAAAAGGACGTATCGGCGCCAGGTGCCTGTTAGTGTAATTCGAAAATTCTGGAGATATACATTAAATTAAAAAAGACTTTTTATTAGAGAGTATGGATAACCCACTACTCCTGTATATAACGGATACAACCCAACACTAAAACATACAAAATAGCTCAATGTGTTTCACGCCTAAATCAGCGCTTCCTCAGGGGTGAGAAACAATCCAAAAGTGAGCCCTTATATATGAGGACCAGTAAATACTCAATGCATCTCATTGGTTGAAGGCGATGTTTCACATTAAATGCCAGAATGACCAACCATTTCAACAATTAAACATTCTTCTAGAAACTCTTATATTATCTATTGCTCATGATGTATAAAAGATTTTACTCTATAAATACAATATCATTATTAAAATTTAAAACATTAAAAAATACTTTCAATAAAATATGATGCTACAACTAAAACAACTATATCAAGTTAATACCAGTTTTTCAAATATATAAATACAATAAACATGTTGCCAAATTATTATCACCAGTGGTCAAATGGGCTATATTATTATGGTCTCTGTAATTTCATTAAGACCTTCTGGGTGTATCGTTTTAACACGGTACATCCAATAGACCTCCTTGCGCTGTAATATCTGAAACCTATTAGAACAATTAGCGGGGATCTGTTCAATGGGTAAAATGGAAATGGCAGAAAAGTCGCCATTATGACGCTCGTGCAAATGTCGGGAGACCCCCTGTCTTGTGTCTCCTTTTTTTGTACTTGCCCTATGGCCATTCAATCTGACATGAAGGGGACACTTTGTTCGACCTATATACTGTATTCCACATTTGCATTGAATCAAATAAATTATAAAACTACTGGTACAATTTAAAAACTTTTTTATATAAAATACTTCTTTAGTTATATTAGAGCTAAAATGGTCAGTTTCTAGAATACAAAAACAACACAGGCATCCAGGTCGCCCACATTGAAAGCTTCCATTATTAACAGATTGTACCTCCTCATCAGTTCTGTTCCTTAATTTACTGGGTGCTACCAGGTTTTTAAGGTTGGGAGCCCTCCTAAAAATAATATTGGGCTTCCCTGGAATTACAGGGGCTAAATAAGGGTCTCTTTTCAACAAATGCCAGTGTTTTTGTAGAATGTTCTTTATTTTACTATGGGAAGTATTATACTTCGTAATCAACGAGCACTTAGAGAAGTTCTGATTCTCTACTTTTTTAGATGAAGGTATTAAACGTTGTTGTGTAAGACTCTCTATTTTTTCCTCAGCATCTTCCAATAGCTTCCTAGGGTAATTCTTTTGTAAGAGTCTCTCTTTTAAAATATTCACCTGTTCTTTATATTTAGAATCATCCGTACAATTTTTTCTCATACGTTTCATCTGGCAATAGGGGATACTTTTTAGCCACGGCTTGTGATGCGCACTATTAAAGTTTATGAAACTATTAATATCTACAGTTTTGAAGAAGGTTTCTGTTATATATTTTGTGTCTCCTTTACTGATAATCAAGTCAAGAAATTCTATGGAATGTGCGCTTTTGTGGGACACAAATGTTAGACCCCAATCATTTTCATTAAGGTGGTCTACAAATTTTTCCATTTCTTCCTCCGGCCCTTTCCAGATAATAAACAAATCATCTATAAATCTTTTGTATATCAAAATTTTGTTAAAAAATGGACCTAAATAGATGAACTCCTCCTCAAAACAACTCATGAAGAGGTTTGCATAAACCGGCGCCATTTTTGTGCCCATGGCAGTCCCATTTTGCTGCCAGTACCAAATGTCCTCATATTTAAAATAGTTATTTTCTAAAATAAATTGTATCCCCGTTAATAAAAACTCCTTAAAAGATTCAGGCATGGTTGGGTCAGAATTCAAAATAGCCGACATACATTGTATCCCTAATTTATGCGAAATGTTCGTGTACAGGGAGGCTACATCCAAAGTTAAAAAATTATAATGTAATTCTGGTTTAAAATTTGATAAAATAGTTATTAGCTGCCCAGAATCCCTTAAAAATGGTTGGTCATTCTGGCATTTAATGTGAAACATCGCCTTCAACCAATGAGATGCATTGAGTATTTACTGGTCCTCATATATAAGGGCTCACTTTTGGATTGTTTCTCACCCCTGAGGAAGCGCTGATTTAGGCGTGAAACACATTGAGCTATTTTGTATGTTTTAGTGTTGGGTTGTATCCGTTATATACGGGAGTAGTGGGTTATCCATACTCTCTAATAAAAAGTCTTTTTTAATTTAATGTATATCTCCAGAATTTCCTAATTACACTAACAGGCACCTGGCGCCGATACGTCCTTTTGCTTTTTTCTATTTCTTGTACCTGGCTTTTGAGTAGTTCGGGATTGTTTGGATCGAGTGGCTGCCGTGCTGGACAACGAGGAGGGATTACTCCTACCATTTACCATTGGCGAAGTTGGGTGTTGTGCCCCTAGTTGTTGCACAACCTTATCAGGTAAAGTGAATATGCTATTTGCCTGATTCCGTGTATAGACGAACTTCACTATTGTGCGCCTGTCTTCGTTTTTTGTTTCCTTTTCTATATTTGTAATCGGAGCTATCTAGGAAAGCTGCCGATTGAAGACTCGGGCTGCCAGAGGTTGTTGCTTTCTGTCTTATTAACTCGGAGTTTGGAATCACAAAGATTTTGTGGCTGCTGAACTGAACAGCTTGGAGAGACTACTCCCATCATCTATCATTGGGGAAATTGGGTGTGGTGCTTCTTAGTATCACACTGGGGCTGCAGAACTTGGGTGTGGTGCTTTTTAGTATCACACTGTGGCTGCTGAACTGAGCAGCTTGGAGAGACTACTCCCATCATCTGTCATTGGGGAAATTGGGTGTGGTGCTTCTTAGTATCACACTATTCAATTAGCTGCTGTTTTGAGACTTTGACTACTAGAAACAAGATTGGGAATCAGAGCTGCTGCTGAGTAGTTTTTGTCTTGACCATCGGGCTGCTGAAGTGTGCAGGGGCAGCTTCAATACGAGTGCAGTTGCAGTCTGACTATTCTTTGAGCTTTGAGGAGACGCTTAGAGGAGTGGATCAACAACGCTCATTATCTTCCATAAACGAAGTTGAGAGTTGTGCCTCTATTGTGTAGCACAACCAGATAAGTATATAAACATTGAGTGGAGGATTATTATCTATACTACATCTAAGTGGAATTCAAGTTGGAATAGCAACTATGGATTACTTCAAAAATCGGTTTCAGACCAGGGAATATCTCTTGAGGCAGCTTACTGAAGATCAAGAGATCACCTTTAATATGGACACACAGACTAATGCTATTTTTTCAGAAGAGGATACGGTTAATATGACTTCTCTTTTTAACCTTTTGGAACGTAAAATGTGTTCAGAGATTCAACACAACCTTGACATTATGTTTCTCAATCTATATGCCCAATTAAAAATTATCCCTAAGGGTTTACATTTTGGGACTTTTGCACCCAAATTTCAGAACGATGAAAATTTTGTCCCGAATGGAACAATGTGACAACAGCTTGTTTTGGCCCTTGGGTTTTGTTTTTTTTAATCAGTAAAAGAAGGACTTTGGGTTAACAAAAACCCTCACAGGGGGTTTATAGAGTCCAAACCAAAAACAGGAGTAAAAAGGGTTTTGAAGAACTTAGGTTTTTAAAGTAAGATCACGTTAGAGTCGCAAATGAAAGTCAAAGGTAGAGAGAAACCCATTTTCAATCTTTAAAAAAAAAAACAAAACTACAAAGGGAAAAGGGTTTTGGAGAACCCAAAAAAATTTGAGGGGCAAATAGAGAAAATGACAAAAAGGTGATTTGGGGTTTCCCCATATCTTGTTAAACCCAAAATCTTTAGATCGGGGTTTTTTAAACAACAAAATAATCGAAAAACCCAGTTATAGATAAGGAACCCTCTTATGAAAATTTCCCCAAATATAAAAAGGGGGGGAAAAAAATAAAAAACTTGTTTGGAATCGAACGGGCCCAAAGGTTTGATTAAAAATAAAAAATAAGCAAAAAATAAAAATTAAAAAAGGGAAAAAAATGGCCCATAGTAAAAAAAACCAAAAAATATTAAAAAAATAAACCCATAAAAAAAAATTAAGGTGGCCGTGGGAAAAAAGGGGTAGGGGCTTTTTGATAAGGGGTTTGGAAAGTACCATGAACCCCAAAAAAAATTTTCCAAAATTAATTTCCAAACCTCTTTTTTAAGAAAAATCCCGAAAAATTATGGGTTTAAAAATTAATAGGGGAAGCAAGACCTAAGATAATCCCCACCTTTAAAAGGCAAATCTAAAAAAATGAAAATTTAGTGAGGTGATTCCTATCCGGGAAATCCCACATGTTCACCGAAATCGTTTCCCCTTTAGTTTCAAAATTTTGGAATTTTTTGGGGCTTTGGTTAAGATGACAGAAAATTTGAAAAAAAAAAAGGAAAAGGTTTTTAGGGCTTTGTCAGTTTCAAAATAAAAAGGTTGTGGTTGTTTAATCCCTTTTTGAACAAGTTTCCCAAATCGGGAAATTTTAAAATTTTTCACAACTTTAATTTGCCCCTTTACTTTATTGGGGCAACAAAATAATGGGGTTTTCACCTAGGGGTACATCTGAGAAGGGCCAGTATCTTTAATTGATTTAAACCCCTTAAAAAAATGGGACATTTTTGGGGGGAATTAACACAAAAGGGCAAAAAGGTTACAAAGAAAAATTTTGTTAAAAATGAAGGATTTAAAGAGAGAGAAACGGGGAGGGGGGACTCCTTTTTATCAAAATTAGTTTATCGGGGAAACTTCCCCAAAAATAAATTTGGGGAAAAAATGAATTTTTTTTAAAAATCATAATACCTTACGGGGGTCTTTTTTCGAAAATGGCCCAATACCTCCTAACCCAAAAAAATTCAAGAAAACCCCAAAAACCCTCTAAAAAAAAAAAGGTTTTTTTTAAAAGGAAAAGAGGGGGTGGGGCCAATGGATAAAAAGGGTTTTGCAAGAACAAAAAATAAAAAAAGAAAAAAAAAAGGGGAAAACATTTTTTTCCCTTTGAAAAAGGGGGGTTATAAAACAGGATAGAAAACCAGTTTTAAATGGAAAAAGGGAATTTTTAAATTTCTGTAGACCATATTTTATCTTTTAAGCCGGGAAATTAAAACCTTTTGTTAAAGGTTTTTTTTTTTGCCCCCACCAATGCCAAAATAGTTTAATTTTGAACTTTTCCTTGAATTTAAATCAGTTAAAAGTAAATTAAAAATTAAAAAGTTTTTTTGAAAGGGAAACCCGTTTAAATTAAAAAAAGGGAAGGTACAGAAAAAGGGAATGAGGAAAAATTTTAAACGAAAAGGGGGGCCCCAAAACCCCTTGGTATTGCCCCCAAAATAAAAGTTTTACCCAGCCCAAGCGCCAAGGGTCCCCTATTAAGGACATTAAAATGAATTTTTTTTGGGGAAAGAATTCCCCCTTTTTGGGAACCAAAAAAAAAAGCAATAAAAATTTTTAACTAGAGACGAAAGAGCCGCAATTAGATCTTTACAGGAAAATTGGGGCCCTTGTTTAAACCGGTTTTGCAGATAAGGGGGGGGGGGGATTTGTATTTTTTGAAACCGGGTTTGTGGACACCCTGAGGAAACCCTTAAAAAATTTTTTAAAAATTTTAAGTTTTATATCCATGTGCGAAGTTTTTCCCAAAAGAAAGGGTCATAGGGAAACTGTATGGAAAAATTGTGGATTTAGGCCCATAAAAATGGGGGGTTAGATTAAAAAAACTTTAAATGTTTATTCCCTATAAATGAACCAAATTTTTCCTTTTTTTTCCCCCTCCCTAAAATGCCCCAAAAAAAAAAATTAAAAGGAAAAAAACCCCCCCGGGCCGGGCCCAAATTTTTGAAAGGGGTTAACTCTTTTACAAAAATTTTTTCCCATTTTTTTTTCGATAGGGGGCTGCAGTTTTTATGTAATAAAAACCCAAAAGTTTTTTTAAGGGATTCTGGGCAAAACTAATACCTATTTTTAAACAATTTTTAAACCAGAATTTTCCCTTATTAAATTTTTTTTAAATTTGGGGGTTGCCCCCCCGGGACCCGAACATTTCGAAATAAAATTTGGGAAAAAAATGTTTGTCGGCTATTTTGAATTCTGAAACCCCCAACCCTGCCCGAATTTTTTTTTTTGGAGTTTTTATTTAAAGGGGATACAATTTATTTTAGCAAAAAAACTATTTTTTAAAATTGGACATTTGGTAATTTGGGAGCAAAATGGGAATTTCCAAAAGGGCAACCCAAAAAAAAAGGGGGCCGGTTTATTTTTCAAACCCCCCCTTTTTAGGTTTGGGTTTTTAGGAGGGTTTCATCCTTTTTCAGGTCCATTTTTTAACAAAATTTTGATATTTCAAAAGAATTTTTGATGGTTTTTTTTATTTTCTGGAAAGGGAGGGGAAGAAATGGAAAAAATTTGTAGACCCCCTTTAAAGGGAAAAAAATTGGGGGTTTTTAAAATTTGTTCCCCCAAAAAGCGCACATTCCAAAAAGAATTTTTTTTTATTTGATTATCTGTAAAGGTGACACAAAATTATAAAAGAAAACCTTCTTTAAAAAATTTTAGATATTTTAAAAGTTTAATTTAATTTTTTGTGGCGCATCAAAAAGCCGTGGCTTAAAAAAGGTTTTTTCCCCCTTTTTCCAAATGAAAAGTTTTGAAACAAAAAAAAAGTTTGGAAAGATTTCCCAAATATAAAGAAAAGGTGAATTTTTTAAAAGGGGACTTTCAAAAGAATTTAAAAACCCCAGGGGAAACTATTGGAAGATGTGGGGGGAAAAAATAGAGAGTTTTACACAACAAAAAATGTTTATAAATGCATCTAAAAAAGTAGGGGAATCGAACTTCTTAAGTGCTCGTTTTAAATTTTTGGGAAATATAATAAATTCCCTAGTAAAATTAAAGGGAAAATTCTTCAAAAACACTGGCATTTGTTGAAAAAGGGGACCCTTATTTTTGCCCTGGGAATTAAGAAAAAAAAAAATTATTTTTAGGAGGGCTCCCCAACCTTTTTAAAAAACCCGGGGAGCACCCCGTAAAAAATTTTAAAAGGGAAAAGAAACTGATGAGGAGGTACCCAATTTTGTTAATAAAAGGGAAACTTTTTAATGTGGGCGAAAAAGGAAAGCCTTTTGTTGTTTTTGTATTCTAGGGAAAAAAAACCCTTTTAGTTTTAAAATAACTATAAGAAGGGATTTTTTAAAAAAAAGTTTTTAAATTTTACCAGTAGTTTTTTTAAAATTTTTTTTTGATTCAAATTTCAAATGTGGAATTCGGGATAAGGTCGAAACAAAGTGTCCCCCCTTTATGTCAGATTGAATGGCCAAAAAGGGCAAGTACAAAAAAAGGAGGGCACAAGACAAAGGGGGTTTTCCCGACATTTGCCCCGAGCGTCCCCAATGGCGAACCCTTTTTTTGCCCCTTTTCCCTTTTTAAAAAAAATTTAAAAGATCCCCGCTTTAAATTTTTCTAAAAGGGGTTTTGGGTATTTTCAACCAAAAGGGGTCTATTGGATTTTACCCTGTTTAAAAAGATACACCCCCAAAAGGGATTAAAAGAAAAAAAACAGAGGGCCATAATAATATAGCCCCCTTTGACCATGGTGATAATTTTTTTTAAAATTTGGCAAATGTTTACTGTATTTATTTTATTTGAAAAATGGTATTAACGTGGGTATGGTTGTTTTAGTTGTAGCATCATTTTTTTATTGAAAGTATTTTTAATTTTTTTAAATTTTAATTTAAAGATATTGTATTTATAGGGGGAAAAAACTTTTATTTCATCCCTGAGAAAAAAGTTTAAAATAAGAGTTTCTAGAAGAATGGGTTTTAATTTTTGAAATGGTTGGTCATTCTGGAAATTTTAAAGTGAAACATGCCTTCAACAATGAGTTGCTTTTAGTATTTACTGGTCCTCTTATAAGGGTCACTTTTGGATTGTTTCTCACCCCTGAGGAAGCGCCCGATTTAGGCGTGAAAAAAAATGAACCCATTTTGTTTGGTTTTTGTGTTGGGTTGTATCCCTTATTATAAAAGGGTAGTGGGGGTTTTCCCATATCTCTAATAAAAAGTCTTTTTTTTAATTTTAAAGTATATCCCCGGGAAATTTTTTATTTTAAAAAACAAGGACCCGGCGGGGCCCATACGTTCCCCTTTTTTTTTTTTTCCCATTTTTTGTACCCCGGTTTTGAGTAGTTCGGGGTTTGTTTGGATTTGAGTGGCTGCCCTGCTGGGGCCCAGGAGGGATTACTCCTACCCCTTTTCCTTTTGGGGAAAATTGGGTTGGGTTTTGCCCCCAGTTGTTCACAACCTTTTCCCGGGAAAAGTGAATATGCTTTTTTGCCTGATTTTTCCGGTTTTATAACGAACTTCCACTATTGTGGGGCCCCCGTCTTTCGGTTTTTTTTTTTTTCCCCTTTTTTTATTATTTTATATATATTTTATATTATTAAAATATATATATATATATTTATATTATATTTTTTATTATGGGGATGTCAATGGGGCCCCTTCCCCTTCCCCCCCTAGATGCCCTTGGTCATTTTAAAATGAGGGGAAATTCTTTTTGGGGGTTTTTTATAATTTTTGGGATTTGAAATCTAAATTTGAAAATCAGGACAATATTTTTGGCGCCAAAAAAAAAAAACAAGGGGGATAAAAAATTTTAAACAGTGCTTTTTTTTTTAAAAACAGGTGGGGGGAAAAAAGGGGGAAATTAAAAAAAAAATTGGGGGGGAATTTTAAAAAACCAAAAAACCCTTTTGTCATTTAAAAAAATGAGTTTTTCCTTAAAATTGGGAGGGGGGGAAAAAACCCAAATTTTTAGGGGATGGTCGGGGAAAAGGCCCCCCAAAAAAGACAAGGAAAAAAAAAATGGGGCCCCCCCCCCTGGGCACTGATCCCAGCCTTGTCCCTGCCCTTTTTGGGGGGCCCCCAAAACCTTAACAGTCCCGGCCCCAACCAGAAGGACTAAAGGCAAACTGGCAGAGTGCCCGACAAAGAAAAACAAACAAAGAACAAAAAAGCCGTAGTCGGACGGCCGAGTAAGAAACGGGGCGGGAAAGTGCGGTAAAAAAGGGGTCGTGAGGCAAAGGGAAAAAAACCCAGAAAAAAAAACCCAGAGATTTTTTAAGCACAGAGAACAAAAATTTAGGAAATTTTTAACCTAAAAAGGCAAGCATTTTTAGAGGCACTGAAAAGGGAAGCGGGGCTTTATATAGGAAAAAGGGGGAAAGGGAAAGGGGAGCTGGGATAGGGGGCAAAACCCTGCCCAACCCAAGAGAGCTGATTAACCCCTATGAGCGCTGGAGGTTTCGGGCCAAAGGGTTTCGACCAAAAAATCAATCAAGATACAGGGCTAGGGGGAAGATTTTCACACAAAGGAGGAAAGGGCCCCCATTTGGGACCCGCCGCCCCCAATGGCCGGCGCCCGGGGGCCAAAGGGCAGGGATGTAAAACCCCCATAGACTCAGGGGCTTGTTTGCGACGGCCCCCCTTTCCTTACCCTTACATTTTCACCCTTGCCTTGACAAAAAAGGGGTTTGTTGGATCCTTGTCTTTACCCCTTTCTTTTTAATTTCCACCATACATTTTCAATTGGCTTAAGGTCTGGTCTGGCATTAAGGTGATATGTTTTTCCAAAAGACAGTTTAAAAGGGTTTATTAAGGTAGGCCCCCATGGAAAAACAAAAACACAGTTTTGATGTTTTGGGTTTTGCAGGGCTTTCTCCCATATCATCATAAAAAAACAACAGAATCAAAAAAGTTTCCAATATGTCTATGTCCATCTCTGCTGGGGGTACAATTTTCTTTTTCCTCTAGTCATTTTTTTGACTTCCCAAACCCCAAAATATTAGGGGGATTTTTTTTCTTTGGGGTTTTCCATGTTTATATAATTAATTAGAACAGAACCAGATAAAAAATTTCCCCAACATCATCCCCTTTGGGCCAATCCCAGATTAGTGATTCATCAATGAACTTCACTTTCAAGTGTTTGTATATATATTTTTTTTTAATATTTTTAAAAATCAAATTTTAAATTCAGCAAAATTCCCTTTGTACCCTTTGTCACAATTTTGGGGCAACTTTGGTAAAAAATTATATATATATATAATATATTTTATAAATCAAATATAAATTGGGGCTTTTGGACCTTAGAAGATCGCATTTCTCCGCCCTAGATGTTTTGGCAGCCGGGAATTTCCCAAAATTTTTGGGTTACCAAGTTGCCTGACTGTCAGTGAGGAAGGCCAGCAGTCTGGAAAGGGGTAACCAGGATTAATTACCCCGGTGGGAAATTGGGTATTTTGCTCGGGCTGCTTGCCCCAACCAGGGGCCTGTTAAATAGTTGGTCTTATATGTACAAGGGGGGGGGTTCTCACAGTCATTTTAGGGCGTGTGAAGGCCTTGTTTTGGAAAATTTTCCCGGGGTGTTTTCCCCCTGGGCTTGAGAGAAGCCAGCCCCAAAAGGGGCTATCCTGTCCAGTGTGAGTACATGTTTGTGGGGTTTGGGTAGTGGGACCCGACCACTGCTAGAGAGGGACTTTTCGTATTTTTTAGTTATGGTGGCCCGGCCAAAGGATTTATTTTTTTTTGCTGTATATGTTTTGCGTGTTGAAGAAAAAAAGCGGGCGGGGGGGGGGGGCCAGATTTTCCCAAAAAGAATCCAGTGTTGACTTGCGTTCCTTTCCCAAAAGGGGCGACCCAGAGCGGGGAGTGCCCCCCCGGGGCCGGGCCAAGATGGCCCCCCGAAAAAAGAGTAAAAAAAAAAAGTTTAATATTTTTATATTTTTTATATTTTAATATATATAAAAACGCACCAAAATGTACATACTTTGTCCTGCCCCCATTAACGTACCCCCGGGGTCTATGTGGAGCCACAGGCCTAAACCCCTTTCCCTTCTTGTCAAAAATTAAAAGGGTGTTTGAAGTCTGTAGCTTTTTTAAACGGGGGTTAGGTTTTGGGAAAAAAACTGACGGGCAAAAAAAAAATGTAAAATTAGAAAAATTCATGGGCTTTTTGAAAACAAACAAAAAAACATGTGCAAAGTAAAAAAATACAGTAAAACTTTATTTTGGTGGATAACATGCCCAGGCCAATCTAAAATAACAGCACAGTAAAACTGTCTAACTACTACAAGTTCTAACTGTACTAGCAGCTTAAAGAAGCTAGATATAGCAAGACATTTTTACAACCGAAAAGCCTTACCCAAAAATATACTTCAACAAGGGGTAGAGATTTTAAAATTGGGTGTTTTCCCCTTGTGTTGACATTAGGGGAAAATGAGTTTCTTCTACCCCTAATGCAAAGGAATTCCCCTTAAGAGGGGGAAAATTAAAAATTTGGGGAAACCTTACAAACAAAGGCCAAAAAGGTGGCACCAAAGGCATTTAAAATTTTTTAACTAATGCATGTTTAAAACCCTTTTGAGAGCAAAACAGCATTAATCACATGCCTATAAAACAGCACACTCCCCCCCCGGCGTTTAATTTTTGCCCCCTAACAGAGTTTAAAAAGAAAACATTTAAAAAAAAAGTTCAGTAACGGTTGAGGGAAAATTTTAGCTCATTTTTTCCAAAAGCCCTTTACCCCTACTTTGCATAAGTTTTCCGTCTTTTCCCTTGGGAGGGGGGTTTTTTTGGGATAAGGAAACCCAGAGGCCCAAAATTTTTTTATGGTTTTTTATTTTACAGTTTTCTATAAAAACGACATCAAACCCAATTTTTGGTTTGGTTTGGTGGTTTGCCCCTTTTCCGGTTGTAGTGGGAATGTTTAATTTTCCCCTCCCTTGTCCCCAAAAAGGGTTAGCCCAAAGGGTTTGTAACCCGTCTAAATTTACGTTGGGAAAGAAACTTAGATGTTTAATTCTCCCGCAGGAGGAAAATTTAAAAATGCCAAATCTTCTGAGTAAAAGCATTGCAGGGGTAAGGATCAATGGATCTTCGGATCCTTTAAATTGGGGAAAAAAAGGTTTTTGGCAAATTAAAATTTTGGGTGAAATCCCCCTTCTAGGGAAAGGGAAATTAAGCATATGAGTGTGCCTTGCTGTTCAGACTTTCAATAGGGTAGAGTCCAGGATTTTTTTGTTCTAATTTCCCCTTTTATTTCTCTCCCCCGCTCCCCCATATGAGAAGAGTGCGGGGGAGAATTGAAAGTCCCAAATACAACCTTGCTCACATAGGTAAACTTTTTGACACTGAGTGGGGATCCGGTTTGTAGGGATTTGTTTGTTTTTAGCCCGCTCCCAACAAAGTTTTGTGCCTCTTTTCAGAATGGAAAGTGTTTCATGGCCCCTCGATGGTAATGAAAACCCTAAGAGCGTTTATGAAGCCCTTTAACTATCCAAAAATTAAAATTTCCTCTATTTTTGAAAGCTCGGGTGGCATACAAATGAAAAAACCCCACCTTTTTTCTTTTTTGATTTTGTTTAACAGCCACCCCCGTTTTTTTACCTCATTTTGGAAAAGTTGGGAAAAAGCAAACAGAAAAATGAGGGTGAAACCCGGAATTAAAATAAAGGGATGTTTTTCAGCACAGTCTATTTCGGCTTTTTTGAGGCGGCCCCAACTCTCAATAGTCCATCTCCATCAATGAACGGATCCCGTTTTTTTAATTAAATGGTTTTTTTTGGGTTTTTTCTCTGGTTAGTGGGTTCTCCCCCCATTTTTTGGGGGATTTGACTTTCCCTTTTTGCACCCGTCCGAATGGGTCAAACCCCTTTTACCTGATCCCAAATTCCCTTAGGGGGCATGTCTGAAAAATTCTTGGTCTAAGACTTTTTTTTTTGCCCATAGAACCAATAGATGCTCCTTTTTATTTTTTTTAGGGGCTCATATGAAAGAAAGGGGAAGATGATTTGGGTTTCTATGCCAAAAAAAAAAAAAGTCCCCTTTTTCCAAAACAGTTTTTTTAGACTGTCCCGCCTTTCTGTGTAACATTTTTTCAGTTTGGGACCATCCTTTAAAAGTCATTGGGAAAGCGAGTCAAGGCATTTTTGAAAAAAACGTGCTATGTGGGTTTAAATGGAATGGTCGAATAAGTGAATTCCAGGTAGAGACTCTACTTTAAAACTGTGAAACTTGATGCTGCTAAATTTTTTTTTCTTATGCAAGCTGACAACCCGAGGGTTTGGGTTTCCCCATCTGGTCACCCTTCACTAGTTCAAATTTGTTTAAGATTTGTGGGGTTGTGCTCGAGTTGTACAGAAGTGCAGGACTGTAAACCATATTGCAACTTTTTGGCGGTCAGCAGTGTAGATCTTGGTTTCTTGATTTCAGGGTTTTTGGTCTTGGTCACCTTAAGGCATATGGTCACATGAAGAGCCCATGAAGGGACATGAAAGGGTGAAAGGGTGTGTGGTTCTCTTTTAAAGGGGGAATGAATTTTTTACATGGTAGAAAGGAGGAAGGGGGTCCCCCTTTTCAAATATGTTGGTTAATTAAAGTTTTTTTTAAAAGAGGTTTTATAGGGAAAAAAAAAGCCAAAAAAACTAAACACTGCAAAAATGCCAAAGAATGAAGAGGAGCTCCCCTTCGTTGCATGGGAAATTTGCCGTTGATCTTCTTTCTTAATCCCTAAGTCTTCGGCTCCACGGGTCTCAGTCCTGAAGGGGGACGCCAAACCAAACAGAAAAAGAGGTAAACGATCCGCAAAAGCGAAAAAACAAGATCTTTTTTTAATTGACCTAGTACACTAGTTTAAAAAGGGGGATAAAATAGCTACCCGAATGGTAGCCCACAGTTTCGGGCTTTCAACAAATTTTTCCCTTTTAAAACAGCATTTCCCAACCCGGGAGTAAACTATTTCATCAAAAACCCTGTTTCTTGGAAAAATTTTTATTAATAAAGTTCTTGTCGTTCCCCTTATGCTGGGGTCGTTTAAACCCAATTTGCTCTGTTTTTTGGTTTAAAAGAGGTTGGGGTTTTTTTTTTATTCCGAAGCCCAAAAATCTTCCCCATAAAGACCCATCCCAGAAACAAGTTTCTGGGGATAAGGAGCATTGTGAGGACCCTTAAATTTGGCCCTTTTAGCTTTGTGAACTCTCAAATACCCTCTCCCAAAGAGTAGAATTATCTGTGATTGATCATCAAGTTCTGGTATAAGATGAGCTATACGCCTCAAATGGGAGTGATATTCTGCCACATCTGGTGTAGGGATTTCAGCCCTATTGTCTGGGATCTGATTGCACTCAATTATGGTAGGTAAGGGCAAGCAGGTGAGACCATCAATCGAATCTACCTGGTAGCCAGTAGCTCTCCTCCCTGTCGTCTCAATAGTACCTGCACAAGTGTTTAGTGAGTAGGGAGAGCTCAGTCCTTTGATGTTAAACATTTCGAAGAAAGCAGATCTGGCTAGAGACTTGTTACTTTGGTCATCTAGAATTGTATAGATCTTGATTGCTTTGTCTTTGTGGCCTGTTGGATAGACTCAGATCAGGCATATTTTGGAGCAGGACCTGCCACTTGTGAGTCCTTTGCAGACCTCTGTACATTGTGAAGTAACTGCTGGTGCATCGGTACTAGCATTACGCTTTCCTTCACCATGTTCCTCAGTGCTTTCTTCATGTGATAAAGTCCATGGGGCTGGACCAGGGTGTAAAGCTGTGTTGTGATCTGTTCTTTCACACTCTGTACATTTTACACTGACCTTACAGTTCTTGGCAAAGTGTGATGACGACAAGCAACATTTGTAGCAAATGTTGTTCTCCTTGAGGAAGGTTTTACGTTATTCCATTGACTTTTCCCTGAAGGCTCTGCATTTTAGTAAGGAATGTGGCTTCCTGTGCAAGGGACACTGCTTACTGGGATCCTTGATCGTGGCGTCCTGGTGAAAGGAGTTTGAAGACCTGTGAGAGTAATCTGTAGGAGAGATATTAGTTTTGTGAACTGTCACTGGTGTTCTATGTTGCTTAAGACCAGGAGGAGTGACAGATGACATTGTAAAATAAAAGCTTGGATCATTTCTAATCTTTGCTTGCTGTGTAACAAAGTCCACAAACACACTAAAGGGAGGAAATGGTACATTGTGAGCTTGTTTAAACCTGGACCATGTGTGACCCCTTATCTTGTAGGTTGTAAGGAAGCTTTTGTACTATAGGGTTACACCTCTGGCGTGCCCCAAGAAATGCAAGTCCGGGTAGTCTCCATCTGTTTTGGGTAACTGTATTTTCCTTTAGCAAGTCACTTAGTTCTCAAATTTTTCGGGTACCCCCTTACGGGCTATTCTGGGGAAAGTCATAAATCTTTTGAACAACCGCTTTCTATAGCTTCCTTTCTGAACCAAACTTTCCCATCAACTCACAAACAAACAGGGAAACATCTCACCGACAATACCCCCCCCCGGATGAAGTACGGACAGATCCGAAGTAGATCCAAGTAGAAATCCAATTAAAAAAAAGAAAAAATCTCCAGCTCAATCCAGGTAATGGAAAAAGGGTAAAATCACTTTTTACTTGAAAAACCACTTAAAAAGCTAAAAACAAAACATGAGCCGTGGTAACCCTAACGCTTTTTTGGAAAAAATACCCTTTAAATCATAGCGTATCTAAAGCAGTAATGACAATAGCTTATATAGAAAACTTGATCACATGTTTAACAGGAAATGATATAAACCCTAAAATTTTCCTAAACTAATTTTTTACCTAAAAAATCCAACCCTGGGGATAACGTGAACCTAATTGATAGATCCACCAAGCTTTTTCTATTCAAAATTTTTGAATAATCCCCTCCTCTCACGGGTCTAAAAACCCTCCCTATACCGTGAATAAAAACCCGGTACACCTTTATGTTTTTTCTTGAAGTGGGTTTTGAAGCCCCCTAGAAATTCCTATTTTTGGGGGCCCCCGGCTTGTGTATGTCTGATAAATTTGGGGACGAATGCGATTTTAGTGCGTTTACTACTGCCAAAAACTGAAGTTGACAAAAATGAATTATCAATAAACAACATTTTCATATTGCAATTTAGTAAGACAGAACTAACGTTCTATTATGGTTTGTAGATTTAAAAAACTTTGTAACCTGCATAAAAACCCCCCCACGCAGTAAAAATGATTGTGCCAATTTTATGAGCCTTTTGTGTCAGCCAGCAAGATTACCTGTATTCAACTCTGATAAAAACAAACAGGGGATAGTAAAGAACCAAAGCCCCCCCCCCA